>JAQGDG010000276.1:0-210116 GCA_029844215.1 Przewalskia tangutica
AGGAGAGCTAAACCTTGCTCGTGAGCGACATTAAACTTCGGATAATTTTGGGCTTATCGAGGTAAATATCTTGTCCCCATTGTAATTGGAAATTACATAAGTGTTGAATATATAGTTGTTGTATACTATATATAGAATCAACTTAGTATTGTGGCAATGTCTTTTGACTTAAGCTAAGAATGAAGAATTGAACAAGAATCACATGAAGGATAATAAAGAGAAGAAGCGAATCAGAATTACCTAGTATTGTATTACGGTGAGACTTATGTAGCATTACCGTAGTAGAATCACGCAGCGTCGGTTAGGCGTGTTAACCCCCGGTTGGCTTGGTAGCCACCTCGATAAAGGAGATTTACGCTGTTGGGGAGAGTCTTCGAATTTTCTCGTAGATTATGGAACGTTGAGATCTAGATGTTAATGCGCCTTGTGGCCTTATAGGTTGAAGTACTACGTGTGGAGTGATCCACTTGGCAGCAGGAGTAGCCGCGTTTGAGGTACTTGAGCGTTTTGCTATTAGTCGACAATCGTCGCGAGGTATGTGAACCTCTTCCTATCTCTTCTAGCATGATATGTGTGAACTATGTAGCGGTAGGCGTCATGTGTTAAGCGTGTTTGATTGTTTTAAAACATAAAGTGTTATAACGGCTTTATGGGAAGTTGGTTATAATGACTTTACGTAGGTAAGAAAATACTTTGTGGTTTTAAAAGGTAATCGATGTGAATTATAATCGGCTAGTTATAATAAAGAACTTGATGTATTTCAAAAGATTTATAAATCGTTTTGGAAGGAGAGTAACACTTGGTTTTAAAGGTTTTAAAAAGAAGTTATACTAGCTTTACGGGGAGTTAGGTATAATGTCTTAAGAGAGGTAAAGTAAATGGTTTATGATGTTAAGTTAAGAGACTTGATCTTATAAGATAAGAGACTTAACTTATTTGTTTTAATGTGAATATTTGTGTGAAACCTCATTCGTGAGTAATGAGTACTTGGTTTTATTTAAAGGGATAATGTTTTTCTGATTTCGGAAATCAGAATGTGTATCGTACGACCTGCGAGCGTTAATAAAGGAAAATGTATTGAATAATGATGAATTGTATTAAAACCAGTAGAAACCTCCATCTGCATAGAAACTAAGATGAGACAAAATGATATTACATTTTCTAGATCATGGTTCTTTGTAATAAGAATGTTGTAAACAAGAATAACCTACTCTCGCTGAGACATATATTACTCAATTGTTCTAAAAGGGAATCAAGTGATTAAGTTTATGAACTATGAAACCATTTAAAAATGAGAAGCTTGAGTAATTGAAACTAGGCAAACTGGAACTTAGGAAAAGAATGTTGTTACTTGATTTTGAAAAGGAATGCGGGTTGGTCATTCTAATACTACGTATCGGGTGACTTTTATAAAAGTAATGGATCTCTTTTAAAAGAACTTAACGTATGTAGTACTTTGGGGTTAAAAACCCGGACTTTGGCATAAAATGAAAGTACTTTGAGTTGGTGTGAAACTTGCCTATGCTTGTTGTTGTGAAACTTGCCTATGCTTGGTGTTGTGAAACTTGCCTATGCTTGTGATAGCCTTTGTTGTGCAAGTGTGGTATTTACGTTACCGCCTCTCGATAGAGGCGGTTGACTTGTTGAGAACTTACTTGGACGTCTTGGCGTTGATGGAGAATTCCGGGTATGTTTCCATTTTGATTATCGCCTTGTTGTTGATGTCACATGGACATGTCTACACCGTCGCAGTGATTCCAGGGCATGCGGCCGTGCGCCGGGTTGATTACCGATATATGGTTATTACTACAACATGGACGTGTCTGCCGATCTGATTCGGGCATGTGGCGTGCGGCGTGGTTGACCACCCAAGATATTGTTATTGAGGTTACACGGGCATGTCTACCGATCAGATTCCGGGCATGTGGCCATGCGGCTTGTTATTATTGTTGCATCATGGACATGTCTACACCGATCTGATTTCGGGGCATGCGCCATGATGCGAACATGATGGATGTTGTGGGCGTGAGACCCATAGTTATATTTAGTGGTGACTTTGAGGCGTGAGTCCCGACTTGACTCGCTTTATGTTGCGTCTTTGTATTTTGGTTATCATACATGTCTCCCGCTTTTTAAGCTATTATGATTTCATTTCTGATGTTGTGATTTCACATGCCAGTACTGTTATCTTGACCTCCGTGAGAGCCGTTCACGCCGCAGTAGGTACATCGTCGTGGATCCGCTCTTAGGATCTCATTTCGCGTGTTGGAAAGCTCCGTTCCTTGGAGGCTTATCTTTGGTATGTTTCCACGAGTTGTAGGTTCTTGCATTCGGGGGTATGGCGGCCCTGTCGTCATAGTTGTTGTAAATCTTAAGTGCATGCCTTTGTTGTGGCGGGGTTTGTAAAAGGATAAATCGTCGGGTTTTTATGTATATCGAAGGCAACTGCTTTGGTTGGCTGTTTATTTATTATATCTCTTGTTTCATGACTCGTGTTTTATTTTCGCTGGTTTTCTCGATGTTGTATCACTAGGGTGCCCGGTAAGGCACCGATGCGAGCCCGTTTAGCGTTACAAAAACACTAGCTCCCCGAAGGAAAACTCTAACTAATCACGTTACGAAAACCTAGCGGTCTTCTTAGCTCAACTACCCTCTTTCAATCCACACTACTCAGGGACTTATCCCACAAACATAGCTCACGCGCACTATGCACTCCTCTAAGGGTCAAACATAAACATACGTCTTTTACTCGAGATGGCCTTACCTCAAGGTCTTTACGTATAAAACTCTAAGGCTCTTTTTCTATCCCCCCAAATCTTACTTGGTTACTAACCATGATTTCTAATCACAATTTACACTCCTGTCATCTGAACATAACACTTAAGGTATACTCACCTTATCACATATACAAAGCTCTAGAGAGTTAAAGATCTATCTGTAATCACTGCTTCACTCCCCTTAGTCGTTCTAAACAAACCACGCGTAGAGGCGCAGCTAAGGAAGGTGACTTAACTACCCACCGATCCCGAAGGCTAAGTCCTCCTACGGACACTCAATCGACATCGACCACGGCGGTCGTGTACAACAAGTACCCGACTAAAAGACGACATTCCCGGATGGCGTGCATCACAGGAACTGAAGCCCTGGAGTTCTGACCAACTCCTGCATACCCCGAACGTCCTGATATTCGTGGAAGACCACTATGCACTGGCGGAGGTGCATATCAAATCTGCTGGTGAGGCGACTCGCCTCGAAAGTTACCAAAGGACCTTTGCTCGCCCTCTTACGCTCGCCGTTAACCCGCTGATCTCACGCTGCTCGTGCCGCGCATAAGCCCGTACGAGCCATGCTCAAGCCCAATCAAGAATTACTCTTGCACAACCTTTTAGATAGTCCTCAAGACTCGCGATACATCGATATACTCTGCAGTAGCCAAATCTATAGCTAATGTAGTCGCCTCCTCGCAATCCATATTCTCTGTTCGATGCCGTGGGCGAAGGTTCAAATATCATGGCCGCGGAGGGCTGCCGCGTGCTAAACTTCGGGGCTAGTGGCGTTGCAGAACTCCCCAAATGAAACACCACCCAGTGATGATTGGGCCTTTGCCTCGTAACCCTCCAACTCTACTCGCGGCTCCGCCGGCGCCTTGCCTCTGGGCGGGTTGCCTACGCGAGGCATAACGATAAGGGAAAGATTTTCGTTAGAGGGTCCAACTTACAACACTCTAAGGCACGATCTCGAGTGAGAAGAATAGAAACCAATCCTAAATATCCTATAGCCTCTCATTATGGCGTGGTGCACAACACACCGATAATCAAGACTCATGGATACTGATGCGACACTTTTCCGAGGATTAACCGCTCGATACCACTTTTGTCACGACCCGATTCGCCCGTGGATCGTGCCTTACCCTTGCACCTAGTGATACAACATCGAGTAATCACGAACATAAAGCGATACAAGACATATTATGAAATATGAAACAATAACTGAGAAAAACTTGCCCTTCGGCATATATAAACAATAGACTTTTTTCAACATGAGCAGTCTAATCCTTTTACAAACTCCCGCCACAACAAGGTACTACGCACCTCTACGAATGATATGACAACAACGGGACGGGGCCGCCATACCCCGAATGTGACCCTCTGACAACAGGGACTATACGAAGATAAGCCTCTGAGAATCGGAGCTTTCAGAATCAGTGACCAAGAGCGAGGATCAACGACCGTGTACCTTACTGCGGCATGAACGCAGCCCCGAAGGAGTCGATCTGTAATGCAGTATGTGGCGAAAATAAATCGTAAATGAAATCATAGTAGTCTATACAAAGCAGAGACATGTATGATAACAAACTACGATTCTGATAAATAAGCAGTCATGTCAAGTCAGGGACTCACGCCCTCAAGTCATCACTCAAATTTAACAATGGGTCTCACGCCCACAACATCATTCGTGCCCGTGGAATACATTCCTCCGCGTGATGCATGATATGAAAGCACCAAGAACACACATGAACACGAGTCCCACCTGTGTTATAATAAACCGTACGGGGTAAGTACGAAGGCATAGCCGACTATTAAAACCCGCAGTACCAACAAGGTCATAAACTGTATCATGAGATCTGTCTAGACCCTCACATGATCAAAGCTGGCCACTCGCCCGCATTATCTAATGTGCGCGTCTAGCCCTCGAACTTCCCAGACTCGCGTAGGCCAAACTCATAGGCCTGCGCGAGGTATAACCCGCGTCGAGGGTAGCTACTCCCGGCGTCCGCTGGACTTCGCGATCCGCGTGGCCACATAGACCGCATGCCCATAAAGGACGCGCTAACCGGAACTCGTAGCTCCGCATAGGCTCGGGGACCCGTGAGGTATTCTCGAATCATAGGTCCATCGACCACTGAGTCTGCCCGCGTGGCGCTTAACCGGAATCATCTCAAGAGATGAGTGATGTATAATACTAACATAACAGCTTATCGTTAAACAACATAAGCACAACAAAGGAAAAACCCCTTTACACAAACATCACAAGATACTAACACACGTAGCATCCTAGCATATTTACTTATCAATCAACAGAGCGATTATTACAAGGCTATCACAAACCAACACAATCAAGTTATGCACACAAGGTACTTTCTACTATATGTCAACAAGTTGGGTTTTATCCCCAAAGTACTTCATACATTAACTCTTTAAAAGATCGTTACTTTCACAAAAACCACAATACGTAGTATATGAAAAATAGAGTGATTATCTTTTGAAGTAAATCAAAACACTTACCTTTGTAAAATCAAGTAACAACATTATTTTCCAAACGCCCAAGTTTGCCTAATTTCAAATGTTCACGTTTCTTATTTTAGAAAGGTTTAAGTAGTTCATAGTCTTATTCATTTAAGAATATAATTCTCTTTTAAACCATCTAAGAAACATAAGCCTTATGTGTGAGTAGGATATTCTTGTTTATAACAATCTTATTACAAATGCATGATCTAAGAAATATCATTTTGTCTCATCTTAGCTTCTATGCAGATGGAAGTTTCTACTGGTTTTATTAATACTTCATTAATCAAAACATTTCCCTTTATTAACGCTGCAGTGGTTTGTCGATACACATTCTGATTTCCGAAATCAGTGAAACATTATCCCTTTTAAAAATCAAGTACTCATTACTCACGAATGAGGTTTCACACAAAATTCATTGATTAAGTTAAGTCTCTTATCTTACAAGATCAAGTCTCTTAACTTCTAAAATAAATCATTCGTTTTATCTCTCTTAAGCCGTTATACCTAACTTCCCATAAAGCTAGTATAACTCTTAAGCTTTTAAAACCAAGTATTACTCTTCTTTTAAAAACAGTTCTTAATTCTCTTGAACTACTTCAAGATTATTATTATTCGGGCTTAAGTCAAAAGACATTGCCGCATAACCACGTTCAATTAACACACGTCGTCACCGCACTACATAGTTATACACATATCATGCTAGAAGAGATAGGAAGAGGTTCACATACCTCGCGACGATTATCGACTATTAGCAAAACGCCCACGGCTAAAACCCTAGCACAGTCCACCTTCTCAAGTAGCACATGCTACTGCGAGAACATTCAACCTATACAAAGTTACACAAGTCTATCAAAGTCTAGACTACTCGGTAGAATAAATCTAGATGCAAGATCCTACGGAAATTGGGCACTCTTCACTACGTCAAACTACACAAGTCTCATCATGTCTGATCCCACGTAATTACGATTCGGTTCTCTTCTTTAAATTCAAGGCTTAAGTCCAAAGACATTGCCACAAGCTATGTTCGATTATATATATAGTATACTTCAACTATATATTCCTACAACATGTAATATCCAATTACAATGGGGACAAGATAATTACCTCGATAAGCCCATAATTATCCAAGTATAAAGTCGATCCGCAACGTTTAGCTCCAACTCCGCGCTCCAACCCGCTCCAAACTACCCTTAGAAGTTCTAACCAACTTCTACATACTACTCCAACTAACCATGGAGATTTTCCTTAGGGTTTTCGGTTTGGTACCGACGGAAGTATAATAGTATTCTGGCTTTTCAGATAGTATAACCTTAGAATACTACAAGGTATACGCTAAGGTAATTTGGGCATTATAACAATATTTGGAGAGTATTTCTACACAAAGGGGGTATTATATGAAAACAACTAGGCTAGGGAGTGGTACCCACTGGCCAGCACCACAAAGAGGGGAGGGCTCTCGCCAGGGGAGGATGGTGTTGGGCGAGAACACTACTAGGAGAGGAGGATTTTAACACTTAGAGAATTTTAGGAATGGATGAAGAAGTCTTCCAAAGGGGTATTTATAGTACAAGCCAAGGCCAACCAATGGCCAAGATCTAGCCAAGTGCTATGCAAGTGTAGGGCCTAGATCATGCCAAGTGCACCTTATCCATCTACCCACAAAATATCCTACCAACTACTTGACAAAAGCCAAGCAATTCGTCCACTCTACACACTAACGAGAGGGTGCCAAGTGGCGCCTCTTGTTGGTCCAAAATGTTTCGCCTCTCGGAAAAATCCATAAAAATTAAAAATGACATAGCCGAATTTTCCTACGAAAGTGGAAACGTTTCGTCGAAAAACGACTCTAACCGGGTGTTGTGCACAAAGGGAAATCGTCCAAGCCTATTTAAAAGTTCAAATTTTCTACGTACGTCCTTACGTACATACTCTGGAAATACGGGGTATAACAAAAGTCATCACTCAATATATAACTATGGGTCTCACGCCCACAACATCAATCATGTTCGCATCACGGCGCATGCCCGAATTCGCGCCGGTGCGGTGTCCATGATGCAACAATAATAACAATGTCGCATGGCCACATGCCCGGAATTCTTCGCCGGTGCAGACATGTCCATGTAACATCAACAACAATATCTGGGTGGTCAACCGCCGCACGCCACATGCCCGATTCGCCGGTGCGAACCGCCCATGTAACAATAATAACCATATATCGGTAATCAACCCGCCGTGGCCACATGCCCCGGACTGCGCCGGTGTAGACCTGCCCATGTAACAATAATAATGGAAGCATACGTGGAATCTCCGTCCACCGCCGACGCGTCAAGTAAGTTCTCAAAGTCAACCGCCTCCATCGAGAGACGCGGTAGTATAGAAACACAATTCTTGCACAACAAAGGCTATCACAACAAGCATAGGCGAAGTTACACAACAACAAGCATAGGCAAGTTATACAACAACAAGCATAGGCAAGTTATACACAACTCGAGGTACTTCCATTTTATATCAAAGTCGGGTTTTAACCTAAAGTACTACGTCGTTAAATTCCTTTTAAAGAGATCCATTCCTTTTATAAAGGTCACCTGATACCGTAGTATAAAAATAGAGTGACTCACATTTTTAGGTAAACCAAAACACTTTCCTTTTCAACAACATTCTTTCCTAAAGTTCGGTTTGCCTAATTTCAATTACTCGAGTCTCTTTATTTTAGAAAAGTTTCATAGTTCATAGTCTTAATCATTTAAGAATATAATTCTCTTTAAACAATCGAGAAACATATGCCTTATATGAGTGTAGGTTATTCTTGTTCATAATCAATCTTATTAGCGACCATGATCTAGGAAATGTAATATCATTTTGTCTCATCTTAGCTTATGCGGATGGAGGTTTCTCTTGGTTTTAATAATACTTTATTATTCAATACATTTTCCTTTATTAACGCTGCGGTGGTTTGTCGATACTCATTCGATTTCAAATCGGAAACATTATTCCCTTTTAAAAACCAAGTACTCATTACTCACGAATGAGGTTTCACACAAACATCCATATTAAGTCAAGTCTCTTATCTTTTAAGATTAAGTCTCTTAACTTCTAAAAATCAGTAAACCATTCTCTTTATCTCTCTTAAGATGTTATACCTAACTTCCCATAAAGCTAGTATAACTCTTATGTTTTCAAAACCAAGTATTACTCTTCTTTCCAAAAAGGTTTCTTAATATTCAGGCTTAAGTCAAAAGACATTGCCGTACAACTACGTTCAGTTGACACGTCGTCACCGTACTATATATACTTTTAAAATAGTTCAAGATTCTTATTATTCGGGCTTAAGTCAAAAGACATTGCCACGTCGTCACCGTACCATATATATATTCTTTTAAAATACTTCATGCTCGAGTATAGGAAGAATCACATACCTCGCGACGATTATCGACTATAAGCAAAAGCGCTCCACTACTATAACGGCTAGCCTTGTCCACCTTCAAGTAGCACATGCTCGCGAGAACATTCAACCAATAAAGGTTAATAGTCTCAGTAAATACGGTCCTATGTAAATCTGATTTAATCTTCTACTTAATTCTTCCGATGTGATTTCATTCAAGTCTATTCGTAATATCCTTATTATAGTTCAAATCTTCTATGAATCTTATATTCGTTTCTATACTACTACGATGTAATTTCCAATTACAATAGAAGGACGATAGTATTTACCTCGATGAGCCCAAAATTATCCAAGTTTAATGTCGCTCACGAGCAACGTTAAGCTCTACTCCGTCTTGCTCAACCCGCTCGAACAAACCTTAGAAGTTCTACTTAACACTTCAACCGACTATGAAGGTTTTCCTTAGGGTTTCGTTTAGTGGCTAAAGGAAAGTATAATAGTATTTCTGCTCTACGTATAGAGGTAACTTTGGAAAGTACTACAAGGTTTATGGGCTAAGGTATTTGGGCATTATAACAATACTTGGAGAGTATTTCTACCAAGAGGGGTATTTCTAAAACAACTAGGCTAGGGGGTAGTGTTCTCGCCAGGGCTCACAAAGGGGAAGGGGTGTGGCGGGCCAAACTCAAGAGGGAGGAGTAGTTTGAGACTTAGAGAAATGCTCAAGTGAGGATGAAGAAAGTCTTGACTTAGAGGGTATTTATAGGTCAAGCAATGGCGACCAATGGCGAAGATCAATCAAGTGTAAGGCAAGTGTAGGTCTAGATTTAAACCATATGGACCTTATCCATCTACCACAACTTGCACAAAATATCCTACCTAACCCATTGCCCCATCACGACCCGATTAAGGCGTGGTCGTGCCTTACCCGGCACCCTAGTGATACAACATCGAGTAATCAGCGGAACATAAAGCGATACAAGACATATTATGAAATATGAAACAATAATCGAGAAAAACTTGTCTTTCGGCATATATATAAACAACGGCTTTTTCAACATGAGCAGTTTAATCATTTTTACAAACCACACTTACAGCGGTACTACTGGACCTCTACGAATGATATGACAACAACGGGACGGGGCCGTCGTACCCACGAATGTAGCACTGCAACGAGGACTATACGAATAAGCCTCGGAGAAAGCGGAGCTTTCCCAAACGTGAATCGTGACCCTAGAGCGAGGATCAACGGCGGTGTACCTTTACTGCGGCATGAGCGGCCCGAAGAGTCGATCTGCAGTGCGGTATGTGGCGAAAATAAATCAGTAAATGAAATCATAGTAGTCTATACAAAGCGGAGACATGTATGATAACCAACTACGATTTCTGATAAATAGCGATCGTGTCAAGTTAGGGACTCACGCCTCAAAGTCATCACAATAAAACCGTGCGGGGTAAATGCGAAGGCATAGCCGACTACTAAGACCCTCGGTACCACAAATGCCATAAAGCGTATCACGAGGTCTTTCTGATCGCACTACATGATCGGCGGCCATTTGCCCGCGGTATCAATGTGCGTGTCTATCCTGGAACTCTCGCACTCGCGTAGGTCCACACGGACCAGCATAAGGTATTCCTCGAATCATGGTCCTAGACCACTGAGGTACACCCGCATCGGCGGCAACGCCGGTATCCGCGCAGGCTCCGCGACCCGCATAGTCTCAAAAGACCGCATAGTCTCAGCCGGACGCATAGAATCCCCGTCGGATAAACACCGGAATGATCAATCCTGGAGCTCGCTGACTGCGTAGTCACGAGGACCGCATAGGCCGTATAGACCGCGTCAAGGGTGGCAAGCCCTCGGTATAATAAGTCGAGGGTAGGTGATATAATAATAGTACAATGGACTTCTGGTTTAGCAAGCGTAAGCCGCGGCCAGAATGACTCCTTACATAACAACCACAAGATACTAACACACGTAGCATCCTAACATGTTTACTTATCAAATCAACAAGAAAGTATTACAAGACTATCACAAACCAATACAATCAAGTTATTCACACAAGGTACTTTCTACTAACAAGTTTGGGTATCTATCCCCAAAGTACTTCACACATTAAATCTTTAAAAGATCGCTTCTTTCCATAAGTCACGATACCGTAGTATAAAATAGAGTATTTGTCTTTTTAATTAAACCAAAACACTTACCTTTGTAAAATCAAGTAACAACATTATTTTCCAAACGTTCAAGTTTGCCTAATTTCAAATGTTCACGTTTCTTATTTTAGAAAGGTTTCGTCGTTCGTAGTCTTATTCATTTAAGAATATAATTCTCTTTTAAACCATCTAAGAAACATAAGCCTTATGTGTGAGTAGGATATTCTTGTTTATAACAATCTTATTACTGACCGTGATCTAGGAAATATCATTTGTCTCATCTTAGCTTCATGCGGATGGAAGTTTCTCTTGGTTTTATTAATACTTCATTAATCAAAACATTTCCCTTTATTTATTGCGATGGTTTGTCGATACACATTCGATTTCGAAATCGATAAAACATTATCCCTTTTAAAAATCAAGTACTCATTACTCACGAATGAGGTTTCATAAAATTCATTGATAAAGTTAAGTCTCTTATCTTACAAGATCAAGTATATTAACTTCTAAAATAAATCATTAGTTTTATCTCTCTTAAGCCGTTATACCTAACTTCCCATAAATCTAGTATAAATCTTAAGTTTTAAAACCAAGTATTACTCTTCTTTTAAAAGCAGTTCTTAATTCTCTTGAACTATTTCAAGATTATTATTATTCGGGCTTAAGTCAAAAGACATTGGTACAACTACGTTCAATTAACACGTCGTCTGCCGTACTACATAGTTATACACATATCATGCTAGAAGAGATAGGAAGAGGTTCGCATACCTCGCGACGATTATCGACTATTAGCAAATCGCTCCATGGCTATAACCGCTAGCACGGTCCATTCTCAAGTAGCGCATGCTACTCGCGAGAACATTCAAACCTATACGAGTTACACAAGTCTATCAAAGTCTAGACTACTCGGTAGAATAAATCTAGATACAAGATCCTACGGGAAATTGGGCGACCGCTTCCCTGCCGTCAAACTACACAAGTCTCTTTGTAATGAGTCCTACGTAATTACAATTCACTTCTCTTCTTTTAAGTTCAGGCTTAAGTCCAAGGACATTGCCACAAGCTAAGTTCAGTTCTATATATAGTATACTTCAACTATATATTCCTACAACATGTAATTTCCAATTCTGATAGGGGACAAGATAATTACCTCGATAAGCCCATAATTATCCAAGTAGAGATGTCGATCTGGGCAACGTTTAGCTCAACTCAGCGCTCAACCCACTCTAAACCACCCTTATAAGTTCTAACCAACTACACAATACTCAGTGACTATGGAGATTTCCCTAGGGTTTCGGTTTTTGTGGTGAGGAAGTATAATAGTATTTACGGGCTTTTCGTATAAGTGCAACCTTGGAATACTACAAGGTATTTGGGCGAGTATTTGGGCATTATAACAATACTTGGAGTATTTCTATACCACAAAGGGGGTATTATCAAAACAACCTAGGCTAGGGGTACCCGGCTAGCACCATGAGGAGAGGGAGGCTCTGCACAAGGCCACTCAAGGGGAAGGGGAAGGCTCTTGGGCGAGAACCACAAGGGAGAGGAGGGATTTTAACACTTAGAAGATTTGTGGAAAGGATGAAGAATTCATCAAAGGGAGAGGGGTATTTATAGGTCAGTGAAGGCCAACCAATGGCGAGATCATGCCAAGTGCAAGGCAAGTGTAAGGTGTAGATTTAGCCATGTGTTGTGTGGGTCCCACCTTATCAATCTACCACACAAATATCCTACCAATTACTTGACAAAAATGGAGCAAGCATTTCGTCCATTCTGCCGTTCTTCACTACGATGTGAGGTGACACTTGTCACCTCGTTGATCCAAAATGTTTCGTCTCTCGGAAAAATCCATAAAAATATAAATGACATAGCGGAATTCCCTACGAAAGTCGTGGAAAGCGTTTCGTCGAAAACGACTCTAATCGGGTGTTGTGCACAAATCGGCGACAAGCCTATATGAAGTTCGAAAATTTCTACGTCGTCCCATCGTACATACCGGAAATACGGGTATAACATTCTCCCTCTTAGAAACATTCGTCCGAATGTTCCTTCAGAATCTCAAAACAAACACGCCCGGTATAGTCTTCTACTATACTTACGAGAACAATCGCCACGTCGGCCACGAAACATCCACGCAAAATACTTACATCCAAGTCCACGAGAAACACTCTAACATCACCAAAATGATACCACTTTTGTCACTTTGCTGGCGTTAACCTTCCAGCGACCCAACAAATGGTACTTGCTGCGTGCAATCATCGGCGTATCGTCACTCGAACTCTTGATCGCTTGATTTCCAAAACTCGGTTACTATCTCTAACGTGGTCATCATTAACGGGAACACTCGGATGGATTTCGATGCTTTCCGAACATAACAATGAAATCTGGACGTCTGACCTCCTAAGTCGGACGGCAAATGCTAACATATAGGCAACCCGGCCTATTCTTCACATGAACTCAAAAAGGCCCAAAGTAACTCGGGCTAAGTTCCTCTGTTTTTCCAAAGCTCGTCACACCCAATCCGGGGTGGTACTTTCAAGAAGATCGACCGTCAACCTGAACTCTAAACGTCGTCGCCGATTATCCGCACGATTTCCTCGAGTTGCGGAACCTCTTACGGACAATCTTCACCCTATCCATAGTCTGTGGAGCGAGCACGAACTAACTATCGAACGCCAACATCGAACCAATCGGCCGCAACTTACACTTCGCCCTACAAGGCTTCACAAGGCGACATCCGAACACTGAAATGGTAGCTTAAACACTACCTCCACAGGAGACAACAATCCCCACAACTATCCTCGAGATCGAACATCGGCGAAGCGAATGCGGTCGAGACTACCAGTTCTTAACCTGCACTGGTAAAACTTCCGGAAACAAAACAGCGTACCACTGGCTCCACTGCGTCATAAGGTGAAGGTAGGCACCCGTGAAGCCTTACAACCTTTGGATAACTCAACACGGTAGAGTAAACGGTCTGGCCCGAAAAACACGATGGGCTGCCCATCGGCCCGACCGGTGGTCGACGCGTCTGAACTTCGTCGCTGGTTAACTAAACTTGGGCCTAACACCCTCGTGACCCTACCACAAGGCGGGACCACCAGCAGACCCGCACCAAACATGCCGCGGGTTGACCCATGGCGTGGCCTCAACCAGGCGGCCGCGCAAAATACTATCTCCCGAAGGAACAATCTCACTAAACACGTTACGAAAACCTAAGCGGTCTTCTTAGCTCAACTACCCTCTTCCATTTCATACTACTTGGGACCTATCCCAAACATAGCTCACGTGCACTATGCACTCAGATAAGGATCAAACATAAACACTACACCTTTACTCGAGATGGCCTTACCTCTGGGTCTCCACGTATAAAACTCTAAGGCTCGCTTCTCTATCCCCCAAAATCTTACTCGGTTAACCCACCATGATTTCCAATCACAACTAACACACTGCTATCAGAACATAGCATAAGGTATACTCGCTTATCACATCTTGATCTCTACAGAGGGTTAAAGATATGCACGAATCTACGACTTTCCCCAAGTCGTTCTAATCAAATACGCCCGTAGTGCGCATAGTGAGGAGATGACAAACTACCGCGATCCTAAAGGTTAAGTCCTCCTACAAGGACACTCTTCGACACGGACCACGGCGGTCGCCGGTCTGACAAGTACTAACTAAAAGGCGACATTCCCGGGATGGCGTGCATCGCCCAATGAGCAGAAAGCCCGGAGTTCTAACCAACTCCTCTGCATACCGAACGTCACGAAATCCGTGGAGGACCACTCTGCACTGGTGGACGCGCATAATCAAATCTGCTGGTGAGGTGACTCGCCTCGAAAGTTACCAAAGGACCTTGCAGCTCTGGCCCTCTTCTACTGTCCTTCATTAACCCGTCGATCTCTACGTTTCTTGGCCTGCTGCGCATAAGCCGTTACGAGCCATGCTCGAAGCCTAAGCGAAGAATTACTCTTGCACAACCTTTCTTAGATAGTCATCAAGACTCGTGGTACATCGGTATAACCTCTGGTAGCCAAATCCATGCAAATGTGGTCGCCTCTTTGCAATCCATATTCATTTGTTCGATCGTGGGCGAAGGTTTAAATATCATGGCGCGATGAGGCTGTCGCGTGCTAAACTCTGCTTGGGGTTAGTGGCGTCGCGAAATCCCGAATGAAGCACTACCTAGGTAATGATTGGGCTGTGCCCTCATGACCTCGAATTCTACTCGCGACTCCTGCCGGTGCCTCGCCTCACGGGCGGGTTTGCCTACGCGGAGGCATAGCGGTGAGGAAGGAAATACGTCGGAGGTCTAACTTACAACACGCTCTAAGGCCGCGATCTCGAGTGAGAAGAATAGAAACCAATCCTAAATATCCTATAGCCTCACGATTATTGGCGTGGTGAACAACCGATAATCAAGTCTCTCTTGGATACTGATGCAGTAGACACTTTCCGAGGATTAAGCGCTCTGATACCACTTTTGTCACGACCGATTCGGGCGTGGTAGTGCGTACCCGGGCACCCTAGTGATACAACATCGAGTAATCGGCGAACATAAAGCGATACAAGACATATTATGAAATATGAAACAATAATGAGAAAAACTTGTCTTTCGGTATATATAAACAACGACTTTTTCAACATGAGCAGTTTAATCCTTTTACAAACCACCCACAATGTACTACAGACCTCTACGAATGATATGACAACAACGGGGCGGGGCCGTCATACCACGAATGTAGCACTTTCTGACAATGAGGACTATGCGAAGATAAGCCTCGGAGAAAGCGGAGCTTTCCCCAAATTTGACTGTGACCCTAAGGCGAGGATCAACGATGGTTTACCTTTACTGCGGCATGAACGCGCCCCAGAAGGTCGATAACAGTACAGTATGTGGCGAAAATAAATCACGTAAATGAAATCATAGTAGTCTATACAAAGCGGAGACATGTATGATAACGAACTCTGATTCTGATAAATAAGCGATCGTGTCAAGTTAGGACTCACGCCTCAAAGTCATCACAATAAAACGTGCGGGGTAAGTAAGGCATAGCCACTACTAAGACCCTCGCCTCGCGACCACAAATGCCATAAAGCGTATCACGAGGTCTTTCTGCACCGCACCACGTAATCGGCCGCCATTTGCGCGATATCAATGTGCGTGTCTATCCACTCGAACTCTCGCGACTCGCATAGGTCACATGCGGACCGCATAAGGTATTCCTCGAATCATGGTCCTAGATCGCCTAAGGTACACCCGCGTCGGGCGGCTTTAACCTTCGGTATCCGCTAGGCTCCCGCACCGCGTAGTCTCAAAAGACCGCATAGTCTCAGCGGACGCGCAAGGAATCCCCGCGTCGTGCTAAACACCGGAATGATCAATCTCGAGCTCTCGCTCCGCGTAGTCACAAGGACCGCATAGGCCGTATAGACCGCATCAAGGGTGGCAAGCCCTCGGTATAATAAGTCAGGGTAGGTGATATAATAATAGTCTGATGGACTTACTGTTTAGCAACGTAAGCCTGAAGAATGACTCCTTACATAACAACCACAAGATACTAACACGTAGCATCACAACATGTTTACTTATCAAATCAACAAGAAAGTATTACAAGACTATCACAAACCAATACAATCAAGTTATTCACACAAGGTACTTTCTACTAACAAGTTTGGGTATCTATCCCCAAGTACTTCACACATTAAATCTTTAAAAGATCAAACTTCTTTCCCATAAGTCATGCATGATACCGTAGTATAAAATAGAGTGGTTTGTCTTTTAAGTAAAACTAAAACACTTACCTTTGTAAAATCAAGTAACAACATTATTTTCCAAGCGTTCAAGTTTGCCTAATTTCAAATGTTCACGTTTCTTATTTTAGAAAGGTTTAAATGGTTCATAGTCTTATTCATTTAAGAATATAATTCTCTTTTAAACCATCTAAGAAACATAAGCCTTATGTGTGAGTAGGATATTCTTGTTTATAACAATCTTATTACTGACCATGATCTAGGAAATATCATTTTGTCTCATCTTAGCTTCATGCGGATGGAAGTTTCTCTTGGTTTTATTAATACTTCATTAATCAAAACATTTCCCTTTATTAACTGCGGTGGTTTGTCGATACATTCTGATTTCCAAATCGGTAAAACATTATCCCTTTTAAAAATCAAGTACTCATTACTCACGAATGAGGTTTCACACAAAATTCATTGATTAAGTTAAGTCTCTTATCTTACAAGATCAAGTCTCTTAACTTCTAAAATAAATCATTCGCTTTATCTCTCTTAAGCCGCTATACCTAACTTCCCATAAAGCTAGTATAACTCTTAAGTTTTAAAACCAAGTATTACTCTTCTTTTAAAAAGCAGTTCTTAATTCTCTTGAACTATTTCAAGATTATTATTATTGGGCTTAAGTCAAAAGACATTTGCGTCTGACACGTTCAATTAACACACGTACGTCTGCCGTACTACATAGTTATACACATATCATGCTAGAAGAGATAGGAAGAGGTTCACATACCTCGCGGCGATTATCGACTATTAGCAAATCGCTCCACGGCTATAACGCTTGCTTTGGTCCACCTTCTCAGTAGCACATGCTCGCAGAACATTCAACCTATACGAGTTACACTAGTCTATCAAAGTCTAGACTACTCGGTAGAATAAATCTAGATACAAGATCCTACGGAAATTGGGCGGCCGCTTCCTACGTCCAAACTACACAAGTCTCATGAATACGGTCCTGCGTAATTACGGTTCACTTCTCTTCTTTTAAGTTCAGCTTAAGTCGAGGACATTGCCACAAGCTAAGTTCGATTATATATAGTATACTTCAACTATATATTCCTACAACATGTAATTTCCAATTACAATAGGGGGACAAGATAATTACCTCGATAAGCCCATAATTATCCAAGTAGAGATGTCGATCCTGGGCAACGTTTAGCTCCAACTCCGAGCGCTCTAACCCGCTCTAAACCACCCTTATAAGTTCTAACCAACTTCTACACAATACTCCAACTGACTATGGAGATTTCCCTAGGGTTTCGGTTTTTGTGACTGAGGGGAAGTATAATAGTATTTCTGGGCTTTTCGTATAAGTGCAACCTTGGAATACTACAAGGTATTTGGGCCCGAGTATTTGGGCATTATAACAATACTTGAGAGTATTTCTATACCACAAAGGGGTATTATACGAAACAACCTAGGCTGGGGTACCCACTGCTAGCACCAGGGAGAGGGAGGCTCTCGGCCACAAGGCCACTCAAGGGGGAAGGGGGAAGGCTCTTGGACGAGAACCACACGAAGGGAGGGAGGATTTTAACACTTAGAAGATTTGTGGAAAGGATGAAGAATTCATCAAAGGGAGAGGGGTATTTATAGGTCAAGTGAAGGCCAACCAATGGCCAAGATCATGCCAAGTGCAAGGCAAGTGTAAGGTGTAGATTTAGCCATGTGTTGTGTGGGTCCCACCTTATCAAACTACCACACAAATATCCTACCAATTACTTGACAAAAATGGAGCAAGCAATTCGTCATTCTGCCCATTCACTACGTCGATGTGAGGTGACACTTGTCACCCTCCCGTTGGTCAAAAATGTTTCGTCTCTCGGAAAAAGCCGCAAAAAATATAAATCACATCGCCGGAAATTCCCCTACTAAAGCTGTGGAAACGTTTCGTCTAAAAACGACTCTAATCGGGTGTTGTGCACAAACACAAATCGGCCAAGCCTATATGAAGTTCGAAAATTTCTCGTCGTCCCACGTACATACCACGGAAATACGGGTATAACATTCTCCTCTTAGAAACATTCGTCGAATGTTCCTTCTAAGTCTCAAAACAAACACGCGCGGTATAGTCTTCTCTATACTTACGAGAACAATCCCACGTCGGCCACGAAACATCCACGCAAAATACTTACATCCAAGTCCAGAAACACCTCTCATCGCCAAAATGATACCACTTTTGTCACTTTGCACGAGGCGTTAACCTTCTCAAGCGACCCAACAAATGGTACTTGGCTGCGTCACGATCAGAGGTATCGTACACTCGAACTCTTGATCTTGCCTTGATTTCCAAAACTCGGTTACTATCTCTAACGTGGTCATTAAGCGGGAACACTCTGGATGGATTTAGATGCTTTCCGAACATAACAATGCGAAATCGGACGTCTGACCTCCTAAGTCGGACGACAAATGCTAACATATAGGCAACGGCCTATTCTTCACATGAACTCAAAAGGCCCAAAGTAACTCGGGCTAAGTTCCTCTGTTTTTCCAAAGCTCGTCACACCAATCGGGTGGTACTTTCAAGAAGATCGGCCGCCGGCTGAACTCTAAACGTCGTCGCCGATTATCATACGATTTCCTCAGGTTGCGGAACCTCTTACGGACAATCTTCACCCTATCCATAGTCTGGAGCGAGCTGAACCAACTATCTCGAACCTTGCCAACATCGAACCAATCGGCCGTGACTTACACTTCCGCCCTACTGAGGCTTCACAAGGCGACATCCGAACACGAAATGGTAGCTTAAACACTACCTCCACAGAGACAACAATCCCAACTATCCACGAGATCAAACAGCCCGAGGGCGAATGCGATTCGAGACTCACGAGTTCTTAACCTGCCTGGTAAAACTTCGAAACAAAACAGCGTACCACTGGCTCCATGCATCATAAGGTGAAGGTAGGCACCCGTGAAGCCTTACAACCTTTCGGATAACTCAACACGGTAGAGTAAACGGTCGACCGAAAAACACGATGGGCTGCCCATCGGCCCGACCAGCTCGAACGTCTGAACTCGTCTGTTGGTTAACTAAACTTGGGCCTAACACCCGCGACCTACCACTGGCGGGACCACCACAACCGCGCCACCAAACATGCGCGGGTTGACCCGCAGCGGCCTCAACCCGACCCGGCAAGCGCAAAATACTATCTCCAAGGAACAATCTCACTAAACACGTTACGAAAACCTAGCGGTCTTTAGCTCAACTACCTCTTCCATTTCATACTACTTGGGACCTATCCCAAACATAGCTCACGTGCACTATGCACTCAGATAAGGATCAAACATAAACACTACACCTTTACTCGAGATGGCGCACCTCTAAGGTCTCCACGTATAAAACTCTAAGGCTCACACCTTCTATCCCCAAAATCTTACTCGGTTAACCCACCATGATTTCCAATCACAACTAACACCTGTATTATCGAACATAGCACTTAAGGTATACTCACCTTATCACATCTTGATCTCAGAGGTTAAAGATATGCACGAATCTAAGAGCTTCACACCCCTAGTCGTTCTAATCAAATGCGCCTGTAGAGGCATGATGAGGAGATGACAAACTACCCACCGATCCTAAGGTTAAGTCCTCCTGAGGACACTCTTCGACACCGGACCACGGCGGTCATAGGTACAACAAGTACTAACTAAAAGACGACATTCCCGGGATGGCGTGCATCGCATTAATGAACAGAAAGCCACGGAGTTCTAACCAACTCCTGCATACCGAACGCCCCGAAATCGTGGAAGACCACTGCCTTGTTGTCACGACCCAACCGGGGCGTGGTAGTGCCTCACCCGAGCACCCTAGTGACACAACATCGAGTAATCAGTGAACATAAAACACATACATGAAACAAGTGAAGTACAAAAAGAAATCGAGAAAAACTTGCCTTTCGGCATATATAAATAACCACTTTTACAAAAGAACGCTTTAATCCTTTTTACAACCTTGCAACAAGATTACCTGCACTAAGAAATGATACGACAACGACGGACGGGGCCGTCATACCACGAATGTAAGCACTTACAACAACGGGGACTATACGAATAAGCCTCGGAGATCTGGAGCTTCCCAAAGCATGTGACCTAAGAGCGAGGATCAACGGCCCGGTGTACCTTTACTGCGGCGTGAGCGCCCCGGGAGGTCGATCTGGCAGTCACAGTATGTGAAACGAAAATAAATCAGTAAATGAAATCATAGTAGTCTATACAAAGCGGGAGACATGTATGATAACCAAACTACGATTTACAATATCTAAGCGATCATATCAAGTCGAGGACTCACGCCTCAAGTCATCACAAAAGAACATAACAGTGGGTCTCACGCCCGGCATCAATCGTGCCCAGTGGGACACATTCCTCAGCGAAGCTTTATGATATAAAAGCACCAAGGAACACACATGAACACGTGTCCCACTGTGCCATAATAACACCGTGCGGTAAGTAAATGCGAAGGCATAGCCGACTACTAACACCCAGTACCCAAGGTCATGAGCGTATCAGATCTGTCTAGACGTCCACATGATCAAAGCCGGCCAGCGCAGATATCTAATGTGCGCGTCTAGTCCTGAACTTCCGCGACTCGCATGGGCCAATCTCATCGGCCGCGCAGGTATCCCCGCATCGGGTAGCTACTCCGGCGTAAATCGCCTCGTCGCGTAGCGCCACAAGGACGCGTGACCACGCGGGCGCGTCTAACACGGAACTCGCGGTTCGCGCCGACCGGGACTGCGTAGAGGTATCTCGAATCATAGGTCCATCGACCACCGAGTCTACCCCGCGTGGAGGCGCAACCCCGGAATCATCACAAGAGATGAATGCCACAATACTATCATAACGACGATAGTTAATAAGCAATCAAGAAACCCTTTACACAAACATCACAAGATACTAACACACGTAGCGTCTAACACGTTTACTTATCAAAGCAACAAGAAAGTATTACAAAGCTATCACAAACCAATACAAACAAGTTGTTCACACGAGGTACTTTCTACTATATGTTAATAAGTTGAGTTTTATCCCAAAGTACTTCATCATTAACTCTTTTAAAAGGTCGTTACTTTCACATTGTCACCTGATACAGTAGTATAAAAATAGAGTGATCATCTTTTTAAAGTAAATCAATTACTTCTTCTTTGTAAAATCAAGTAGCAACATTCCTTTCCAATGTTCAAGTTTGCCTAATTTCCAATGTTCAAGTTTCTCATTTTTTTTAGAAAGGTTTCGTAGTTCATAGTCTTATTCATTTAAGAATATAATTCTCCTTTAAACTATCTGAGAAACATAAGCCTTATATGTGAGTAGGATATTCTTGTTTATAACAATCTTATTATAGCAGCCATGATCTAGGAAATATCATTTTGTCTCATCTTAGCTTCTATGCAGATGGAAGTTTCTACTGGTTTTAATAATACTTAATCTGTCAAAACATTTCCTTTTATTAACGCTGCAGTGGTTTGTCGATACGTTCGATTTCAAATCGATAAAACATTCTTAAGCCGTTATACCTAACTTCCCGTAAAGCTAGTATAACTCTTAAGTTTTCAAAACCAAGTATTACTTCTTCTTTCAAAATGATTCAAAAATCTTTGAAACAACTTCAAGATTCTCTATTAACATATAACAAGCGATTTATAGTTCAAATCGATTACCTTTTAAAAACCACAAGTATTTTCTTACCAACATAAAGTCGTTATAACCAACTTCCCACAAAGCCGCTATAACACTTTATGTTTTAAACAATCAAATACATTTAGCACGTATCGTCTCTGTACTACATAGTTCACACATATCATGCTAGAAGAGATAGGAAGAGGTTCACATACCTCGCGGCGATATCGACTAATAGCAAAACGCTCAAGTACATCCAATGTCGGCTACTCCTTAAGCCAGTAGATCGCGCCACGTAGTACTTGACCTATAAGGCCACAAGGCGCTTATTAACATTTAGATCTCATCGTAGAATATTCTAAAAATTGGCAGCCTCCCCCGCAACAGCGTAAATCTCTCCTCTAACGCGTAGGCTGCCAAGCCAGCAGGGGGTTATACATCTAACACTAACGGTACAATTCTACTCCACGGTACTACTACACAAGTCTATGTCTGATCCTATGTAATTCTGATTCGATTCGATTCTTGGGCTTAAGTCAAAAGACATTGCCGACTAACTACGTTGATACTATATATAGTATACTTCAACTATATTCAAACAACATATAATTTCCAATTAATAGAGGACAAGATATTTACCTCGATAAGCCCATAATTATCCAAGTATAAAGTCGATCACGGGCAATCGTTTAGCTCGACTCGTGCGCTCCAACCCGCTCCAAACTACCCTTAGAAGTTCTAACCAACTTCTACATACTACTCCAACTAACCATGGAGATTTTCCTTAGGGTTTCGGTTTGGTGGTAGCGGAAGTATAATAGTATTTTCCGGGCTTTTCGTATAGGTATAACCTTAGAATACTACAAGGTATACGGCTAAGGTAATTTGGGCATTATAACAATACTTTTGAGAGTATTTCTACCAAGAGGGGTATTATCTGAAAATAACTAGGCTGAGGGGTACCCGGCCGCACCACTGTGAGGAGAGGAGGCTCTCGGCCACTGGGGCCTATCTAGGGAGGGCTCTTGGGCGAGAGTCAAACAAGAGGAGAGGAGGATTTAACACTTAGAAATATTTGGAATGGATGAAGAAGTCATCCTAAGGGAGTATTTATAGCACAAGCCAAGGCTGACGATGGCAAGATCTAGCCAAGTGCATAGCAAGTGTAGGGCCAAGATCTTGCCAAGTGCTAACCAACAAACACACAAAATATCCTACCTACTACTTGACAAAATTGTCACCAATTCGTCCAAACCGCCACACTCCATCGATGAGAGGGTGACAAGTGTCGCCGCTCCTCGTTGGTCTAATGTTTCGTCTCTCGGAAAAATCCGCAAAATTAAAAATGACATGGCCAGGAAATTCCCTACGAAAGTTTGTGAAAGCGTTTCTAAAAAGCGACTCTGGCAAGGGTGTTGTGAACAAATAAATTTCGGCCAAGCCTAATTCTCAAGTTCAAATTTTCTCGTCGTCCCACGTACATACTCCTGAAATACGGTATAACATTCTCCTCCTTAGAAACATTCGTCGAATGTTCCTTCTAATCTCAAAACAAGCGTGCCGGTATAGTCTTCACTACCATACTTACGAAACAATCACGCCCGCATGGCCACAAACACAATGCGCGAAAAATACTTATATCGAGTCCACGAGGAAACACCTCTAACATCATAAAGCGTACCACTTTTGTCACTTTGCGCGAGGTTCTAGTGTCACTCGGCGACAACAAATGGTGCGGGACTACGTCGATCCACGAGGTGTCGTGCACTCGAACTCTTACCACATTTACGATCGCTTGATTTCCAAAACTTGGGATTCTTATCTCTAACGTGGTCATCATTAGCTGGGAACACTGGATGGATCTCGATACTTTCCGAACATAACAATACGAAAGACCGGACGTCCTTCCTCCTCAGTCGGACGGCAAATGCTAACATATAGGCAACCTGGCCTATTCTTCACATGAACTCACAAAGGCCCAAAATAACTCGGGCTAAGTTTCCTCTGTTTCCAAAACTCGTCACACCCTAACCGGGGTGGTACCTTCAAGAAGACCGACCGTCAACCTGAATTCTAAGCGTCGTCGCCGATTATCCGCACGATTCCTTTGAGCTGCCAGAACTTCTTCTAGACAAGCTTCTCACTATCCACAGTCTGCTGGAACAAGCCTGAACTATGCGAACGCGCCAACATCGAACCACTCGGCCGTGACTTACACTTCCGCCTCACAAGGCTTAAAGGCAATATCCGAACAGAAATGGTAGCTTAAACACTCCTCCACAGGGACAACAATCCCCTCAACTATCCACGAAATCAAACACCGGCGAGGCGAATGTGGTCTGAGACTCACTTTGAGTTCTTAACACATGCTTGGTAAAACTTTTAGAAAGCGAAAATAGCCACCACTGGCTTTATGCATCCTAAGGTGAAGGTAGGCACCGTGCACGCTTACAACCTTTACGATAAATCAACAACTGCCGAGTGAGCGGTCGATCGAAGAACGCGATGGGCTGCCCCATCGGCGACCATTTGTAGTCGAGCGCGTCCACGAACTCGTCTGTTTGGTTAACGAACTTGGGCCTAACACCTCGTAACCTTAACACATGGCGGGACCCGCAAACGGCCCACCAAACTGCGCGGGTTGACCGCGTTATAGCCTCAATCCGACCGTCAGCGAGCACAACACTAGTTCCGTCCGAACGGTCTGCTAATCACGTTACGAAAACCTGGCGGTCTTCTTAGCTCAACTACCCCCTTTCATTCCACACTTACTGGGACCTATCCAACGTAACTCACGTGCACTATGCACGATGAGATCAAACATAACACTACACCTTTACTCGAGATGGCCTTACCTCTAAGGTCTTTACG
The DNA here is from genome assembly GCA_029844215.1 of Przewalskia tangutica. Taxonomy (NCBI): domain Eukaryota; kingdom Viridiplantae; phylum Streptophyta; class Magnoliopsida; order Solanales; family Solanaceae; genus Przewalskia; species Przewalskia tangutica. The sequence continues at coordinate 25,114 of JAQGDG010000276.1, forward strand.
TAAAACATTCTAAGGCTCGCACCTTATCTATCCCCAAAATCTTACTCGGTTAACCCGCATGATTTCTAAACACAACTAACACATTATCAGAACATAGCACTTAAGGTATACTCGCTTATCACACATCTTGATCTCTAGAGGGTTAAAGATATATCTATATCTCTTTCACTCCCTTAGTCGTTCTAATCAAACTGCCCGTAGAGCGCATAAGGAAGATGACGAACTACCCAATCACGAAGGCTAAGTCCTCCTACAAGGACACTCTGCCGACCACGTGGCCCCGGCGGCGCGGTGCAACAAGTACCAACAAAGACGACATTTCCGGGATGGCGTGCACACTGTGGCCGGAAGCCTGGAGTTACGACCAACTCCTGCATACCGAGCGTCACGAATCGTGAAGACCACTGCACTTGGCGGAGGTGCATACTGTCTCTTGGTGAGGCGACTCGCCTCGAAAGTTACCAAAGGACCTTCTTTGCTCACGGCCTCTTACGTCGCTGTTAACGTCGATCTCTACGTTTCGGCTGCTCGCGCGTAAGCGTACCACGAGCCATGCTCGAGCCTAATCGAAGAATTATTCTTGCACAACCTCTTGGTAGTCGTCAAGACTCGCGGTACATCGGTATACTCTATACTCCTCTGTTCGGTCGCGGGCTGAAGGTCCAAACATCGTAGCGCGATGAGCGCTGCCGCGCCGTGCTAAACTCTGCTGGGGCTAGTGGCGTCGCAGAAATCCCGAATGAAGCATTACCTAAGTAATGATTGGGCTGTGCCAGCGTAACCCTCTGAACTCTCGCGGCTCCGCCGGTGCCTTGCCCTCTGTGCCGGGTTGCCCCTGCGGAGGCATAGCGGTAAGGGAAAGAATTTCGTCGGAGGTCCAACTTACAACACTCTAAGGCACGATCTCGAGTGAGAAGAATAGAAACCGATCCTAAATATCCTATAGCCTCACGATTATTGGCGTGGTGCACACACAGATAATCAAGACTCTCTTGGATCTGATGCGTAGACAACTTTCAGAGGATTAAGCTGCTCGATACCACTTTTGTCACGACCCAAACCGGGGCGTGGTGGTGCCTTACCGGGCACCACTAGTGACCAACATCGTGAGTAATCGTGGAACATAAAACACATACATGAAACAAGTGAAGTACAAATGCAATCTGAGAAAAACTTGCCTTTCGGCATATATAAATAACCACTTTTACAAAACGGTTTAATCCTTTTACAACCACCTACACAGTACTACTGGACCTCTGAAATGATCGACAACAACGACGGGGCGGGGCCGTCGTACCACAGAATGTAGCACTTACAACGAGGACTATGCGAATAAGCCTCCGAGATACGGAGCTTCCCAGCTGTGACCCTAAGGCGAGGATCAACGGCGGTGTACCTTTACTGCGGCATGAGCAGCCCCCGAAGGAGGTCGATCTGGCAGTGCCGGTATGTGGCGAAAATAAATCGTAAATGAAATCATAGTAGTCTATACAAAGCATGAGACATGTATGATAACCAAACTACGGTTTACAATATCTAAGCGATCATATCAAGTCGTGACTCACGCCTCAAGTCATCACAAAAGAACATAACGATGGGTCTCACGCCCAGCATCAATCGTGCGTGGGACACATTTCCTCATTGGCGGTTTATGATATAAAAGCACCAAGGAACACACATGAACACGGGTCCCACTGTGCCATAATAACACCGTGCGGGGTAAATGCGAAGGCATAGCCGACTACTAACACCACGGTACCACGAGTCATGAAGCGTATCATGAGATCTGTCTGGCCGTCACATGATCAAAGGTGGCCACTTGCCCGCGATGATATCTAATGTGCGCGTCTAGTCTCGAACTTCCGCACTCGCGTAGGCCAATCTCATCGGCCCGCGTGGTATCCCGCGTCGGTAGCTTCTCCGGCATCGTCACGGACTCGCGTCGCGTAGCGCGGACCGCGTGACCACAAGGCGCGTCTGACACGGAACTCGCGATTCCGCATAGGCCGGGACTGCGAGGTATCTCGAATCATAGGTCCATCGACCACGAGTCTACCCGCGTCGGAGGCGACTTAACCGGAATCATCACGAGAGGAATGCCACAATACTATCATAACGGTGATAGTTAATAAGCACAATCAAGAAACCCTTTACACAAACATCACAAGATACTAACACGTAGCGTCCTAACACGTTTACTTATCAAAGCAACAAGAAAGTATTACAAAGCTATCACAAACCAATACAAACAAGTTGTTCACACATGTACTTCTACTATATGTTAATAAGTTCGGGTTTTATCCCCAAAGTACTTCATCATTAACTCTTTTAAAAGATGCGTTACTTTCACATTGTCACACTGATACCGTAGTATAAAAATAGCGTGATCATCTTTTTAAAGTAAATCTATTCCTTCTTCTTTGTAAAATCAAGTAGCAACATTCGTTTCCACTGTTCAAGTTTGCCTAATTTCGAATGGTCAAGTTTCTCATTTTTTTTAGTTAGGTTTCGTAGTTCATAGTCTTATTCATTTAAGAATATAATTCTCCTTTAAACTATCTGAGAAACATAAGCCTTATATGTGAGTAGGATATTCTTGTTTATAACAATCTTATTATAGCAGCCATGATCTAGGAAATATCATTTTGTCTCATCTTAGCTTACATGCGGATGGAAGTTTCTCTGGTTTTAATAATACTTAATCACAAAACATTTCCTTTTATTAACTGCGGTGGTTTGTCGATACACGTTCGATTTCGAAATCGATTAAAACATTCTTAAGCCGTTATACCTAACTTCCCATAAAGCTAGTATAACTCTTAAGTTTTCAAAACCAAGTATTACTTCTTCTTTCAAAATGATTCAAAATCTTTTGAAACACTTCAAGTTCTCTATTAACATATAACAAGCGGTTATAGTTCAAATCGATTACCTTTTAAAAACCACAAGTATTTTCTTACCAACATAAAGTCGTTATAACCAACTTCCCATAAAGCGTTATAACACTTTATGTTTTAAACCAATCAAATACATTTAGCACGTATGCGTCTCAGTACTACATAGTTCACACATATCATGCTAGAAGAGATAGGAAGAGGTTCACATACCTCGCGACAGTATCGACTAATAGCAAAAGCGCTCAAGTACATCCAACCGTCGGCTACTCCTTAAGCCAAGTAGATCGCGCCACACGTAGTACTTCAACCTATAAGGCCACGCGCTTATTAACATTTAGATCTCATCGTAGAATATTCTCTGAAAATTCGGCGCACCTCCCCATGACAGCGTAAATCTCCTCTCTAACGAGGCCGCTACCAAGCCAACCGGGGAGGGTTATCATCCAACACTAACGGGTACAATTCTACTCCACGGTACTACTACAAGTCTCATGTCTGATCCCATGTAATTACAATTCGATTCGATTCTTGAGCTTAAGTCAAAAGACATTGCCAACTAACTACGTTGATTACTATATATAGTATACTTCAACTATATTCAAACAACATGTAATTTCCAATTACAATAGAGGGACAAGATATTTACCTCGAAAAGCCCATAATTATCCAAGTATAAAGTCGATCACGGGCAATCGTTTAGCTCGACTCAGTGCGCTCAACCCGCTCCAAACTACCCTTAGAAGTTCTAACCAACTTCTACATACTACTCCAACTAACCATGGAGATTTTCCTTGGGGTTTCGGTTTGGTGGTATTGGAAGTATAATAGTATTTTCTGGGCTTTTCGTATAGGTATAACCTTAGAATACTACAAGGTATACGGCTAAGGTAATTTGGGCATTATAACAATACTTTTGAGAGTATTTCTACCAAGAGGGGGGGGTATTATACGAAAATAACTAGGCTAGGGGGGGGGGTACCCCACGGCCACACCACAAAGGGGAGAGGGGGAGGCTCTCGGCCACTAGGGCCTATCTAGGGAGGGGGGGGCTCTTGGACGAGAGTCAAACAAGAGGGGAGAGGGAGGGATTTAACACTTAGGAAATATTTGGAATGGATGAAGAAGTCATCCTAAGGGGGGTATTTATAGCACAAGCCAAGGCCAACCAATGGCCAAGATCTAGCCAAGTGCATAGCAAGTGTAGGGCCAAGATCTTGCCAAGTGCCCCTAACCAACAAACACACAAAATATCCTACCTACTACTTGACAAAATTGTCACCAATTCGTCCAAGCCAACCGCCCACACTCCATCAATGAGAGGGTGACAAGTGTCGCCCTCTCGTTGGTCCAAAATGTTTCGTCTCTCGGAAAAATCCGCAAAAATTAAAAATGACATAGCCGGAAATTCCCCTACGAAAGCTGTGAAAACGTTTCGCCGAAAAACGACTCTAACCGGGTGTTGTGAACAAATAAATTTCGGCCAAGCCTAATTCTCAAGTTCAAATTTTCTACGTACGTCCTTACGTACATACTCGGGAAATACGGGGTATAACAACTTTGGATGTGCATAATCAAATCTGCTGGTGAGGTGACTCGCCTCGAAAGTTACCAAAGGACCTGCGGTACGGCCTCTTCTCTGTCGCCTTCGTTAACCCGTCGATCTCTACGTTTCTTGGCCTGCTGCGCATAAGCCCGTACACAGGCCATGCTCAAGCCTAACTGAAGAATTACTCTTGCACAACCCTTTCTTAGATAGTCATCAAGACTCGTGGTACATCGGTATAATCTCTGGTAGCCAAATCCATAGCTAGTAACAGGGTCGCCTCTTTGCAATCCATATTCACTGTTCCCGGTCGTGGGCGAAGGTTCAAATATCATGGCGCGATGAAGCTGCCGTCATGTGCTAAACTCTGGGGTTAGTGGCGTCGCAGAAATCCCTGAACGAAGCATTACCCTAGGTAATGATTGGGCCCGTGCCCTCGTGACCCATTCTACTCGCGGCTCCTCCATTGCCTCGCCTCCTGGGCCCGGGTTTGCCCTACGCGGAGGCATAACGGTAAGGGAAGGAAATACGTCAGAGGGTCTAACTTACAACACAGCTCTAAGGCACGATCTCAGAGTGAGAAGAATAGAAACCAATCCTAAATATCCTATAGCCTCCTGATTATTGGCGTGGTGAACAACACACCGATAATCAAGTCTCTACTGGATACGGTCTGTAGACACTTTCCGAGGATTAACTGCTCTGATACCACTTTTGTCACGACCCGATTCCGGGCCCGTGACTGGTGCATTACCCCGGGCACCCTAGTGATACAACATCAGAGTAATCAGCGGAACATAAAACGATACAAGACATATTATGAAATATGAAACAATAATCTGAGAAAAACTTGTCTTTCGGCATATATATAAACAACAGCTTTTTCAACATGAACAGTTTAATCCTTTTTACAAACCACGCCTGCAACGATTTCTACACCTCTACGAATGATATGACAACGACGGACAGGGCCGTCATACCACGAATAAGCACTACAACAACGAGGACTATACGAATAAGCCTCGGAGAAACGGAGCTTTCCCAACGCCGACTGTGACCCAAGAGCGAGGATCAACGGCGGTGTACCTTTACTGCGGCATGAACGCGGCCCGGAGGTCGATCTGACAAGTGCAGGTATGTGGCGAAAATAAATCACGTAAATGAAATCATAGTAGTCTATACAAAGCGGGGAGACATGTATGATAACCAAACTACGATTTACAATAAATAGCGATCGTGTCAAGTTAGGGACTCACGCCTCAAAGTCATCACAATAAAACCGTGCGGGGTGAAATGCGAAGGCATAGCCGACTACTAAGACCCCTCGGTACAAATGCCATAAACTGTATCACGAGGTCTTTCTAGACCGCACCACATGATCGAAGCTGGCCATTTGCCCGCAGTATCAATGTGCGTGTCTATCCCTGGAACTCTCGCAGCTCCGCATAGGTCACACACAGACCCGCATAAGGTATTCCTCGAATCATGGTCCTAGGCGCTAAGGTACACCCGCGTCGGCGACAACGCTTCGGTATCCGCTAGGCTCCGCAACCCGCATAGTCTCAAAAGACCGCATAGTCTCAACCGCGCATAGAATCCCCGCGTCGGGCTAAACACCGGAATGATCAATCCTGGAGCTCTCGCGCTCGCGTAGTCACAAGGACCGCGTAGGCCGTATAGACGCGTCGAGGGTGGCAAGCCCTCGGTATAATAAGTCGAGGGTAGGTGATATAATAATAGTACAATGGACTTACCGTTTAGCAGCGTAAGCCGCAAGAATGACTCCTTACATAACAACCACAAGATACTAACACGTAGCATCCTAACATGTTTACTTATCAAATCAACAAGAAAGTATTACAAGACTATCACAAACCAATACAATCAAGTTATTCACACAAGGTACTTTCTACTAACAAGTTTGGGTATCTATCCCCAAAGTACTTCACACATTAAATCTTTCAAAGATCCGCTTCTTTCCCATAAGTCATGCAATACCCGTAGTATAAAATAGAGTATTGTCTTTTAAGTAAACCAAAACACTTACCTTTGTAAAATCAAGTAACAACATTATTTTCCAAGCGTTCAAGTTTGCCTAATTTCAAATGTTCACGTTTCTTATTTTAGAAAGGTTTCGTGCTCATAGTCTTATTCATTTAAGAATATAATTCTCTTTTAAACCATCTAAGAAACATAAGCCTTATGTGTGAGTAGGATATTCTTGTTTATAACAATCTTATTACAATGACCATGATCTAGGAAATATCATTTTGTCTCATCTTAGCTTCTATGCGGATGGAAGTTTCTCTGGTTTTATTAATACTTCATTAATCAAAACATTTCCCTTTATTAACGCTGCGTTGGTTTGTCGATACACATTACGATTTCCAAATCAGTAAAACATTATCCCTTTTAAAAATCAAGTACTCATTACTCACGAATGAGGTTTCACACAAAATTCATTGATTAAGTTAAGTCTCTTATCTTACAAGATCAAGTCTCTTAACTTCTAAAATAAATCATTCGTTTTATCTCTCTTAAGCCGTTATACCTAACTTCCCATAAAGCTAGTATAATTCTTAAGTTTTTAAAACCAAGTATTACTCTTCTTTTAAAACAGTTCTTAATTCTCTTGAACTACTTCAAGATTATTATTATTCGGCTTAAGTCAAAAGACATTGCCGTACAACTACGTTCAATTAACACACGTACGTCTACCGTACTACATAGTTATACACACATCATGCTAGAAGAGATAGGAAGAGGTTCACATACCTCGCGACGATTATCGACTATTAGCAAATCGCTCGCGGCTATAACCCGCTTATGGTCCACCTTCTCAAGTAGCACATGCTACTGCTAACATTCAACCTATACAGTTACACTAGTCTATCAAAGTCTAGACTACTCGGTAGAATAAATCTAGATACAAGATCCTACGGGAAATTGGGCGCCCTTCCTCACCACAACTACACAAGTCTGATCCTGCGTATTACAGTTCACTTCTTCTTTTAAGTTGGGCTTAAGTCCAAGGACATTGCCACAAGCTAAGTTCAGTTCTATATATAGTATACTTCAACTATATATTCCTACAACATGTAATTTCCAATTACAATAGGGGGACAAGATAATTACCTCGATAAGCCCATAATTATCCAAGTAGAGATGTCGATCCTGGGCAACGTTTAGCTCCAACTCCGAGCGCTCCAACCCACTCTAAACCACCCTTATAAGTTCTAACCAACTTACTCCAACTGACTATGGAGATTTCCCTAGGGTTTCGGTTTTTGTGACTGAGGGGAAGTATAATAGTATTTCTGGGCTTTTCGTATAAGTGCAACCTTGGAATACTACAAGGTATTTGGGCCAAGGTATTTGGGCATTATAACAATACTTGGAGAGTATTTCTATACCACAGAAGGGGTATTATCTGAAACAACCTAGGCTAGGGTGCCCACATGAGGAGAGGGGAGGCTCTCGCCACAGCCACTCGAGGGAAGGGAAGGCTCTTGGGCGAGAACCACGAAGGGAGAGGGAGGGATTTTAACACTTAGAAGATTTGTGGAAAGGATGAAGAATTCATCAAAGGGAGAGGGTATTTATAGGTCAAGTGAAGGCCAACCAATGGCCAAGATCATGCCAAGTGCAAGGCAAGTGTAAGGTGTAGATTTAGCCATGTGTTGTGTGGGTCCCACCTTATCAATCTACCACACAAATATCCTACCAACTACTTGACAAAAATGGAGCAAGCAATTCGTCCATTACCGCCCATTCACTACGTCCAATGTGAGGTGACATGTCACCTCCCCTGGTCCAAAATGTTTCTCTCGGAAAAATCCGCAAAAAATATAAATGACATAGCCGGAAATTCCCCTACGAAAGCTGTGGAAACGTTTCGTCGAAAAACGACTCTAATCGGGTGTTGTGCACAAACACAAATCGGCCAAGCCTATATGAAGTTCGAAAATTTCTACGTACGTCCCCACGTACATACCCTGGAAATACGGGGTATAACACCCCCTTTCGTCCATTACCGCCCACACTCTCTTCCAATGTGAGGGTGACACATGTCACCCTCCCGTTGGTCCAAAATGTTTCGTCTCTCGGAAAAATCCGCAAAAATTATAAATGACATAGCCGGAATTTTCCCTTCGCAAGTTTAGTAAAACGTTTCGTCGAAAAACGATTCTTTTCGGCACTTGTGTACAAATTTCGATTCTTGCCAATCCTTAAGGCTTAAATTTTCTACGTACGTCCTCACGTACATACTCTGGAAATACGGGGTATAACAGTTTGGTTATCATACATGTCTCCTGCTTTATATAGACTACAATGATTTCATTTACAGTATTTTCGATTCCATACTTACTGTTATATCGACCTCGCTGGGGGCTGCGTTCACGCCGGTAGAGGTACACCAGTGTTGATCCTCGCTCTTAGGGTCACAGTTCAGCGTATGGGAAGCTCCGTTTCTCCGGAGGCTTATCAGTGGTATAGTCCCCTGTCGTTGTAGGTACTTACATTCAGGGGTATGGCGGGGCCCTGTCCCGCCATTGTTGTCATATCATTCTTAGAGGTCTGTAGTACTGTTGTTGGCAGAGTTGTTAAAAAAAAAGGGATGTAACTGTTCTAGTTGTTATATATATATGCCGAAAGGCAAGTTTTCTCAGATTACTGTTTTACACTTCTTGATATTTCATGTCTTGTTTTATGTTCCGCTAATTACTCTGATGTATGTCTACTTAGGTGCCCGGGGTAAGGCACCAGTCACGGGCCCGGGTTCGGGTCGTGACAACTTATTAGTTAAAAACCAAGTACTCATTACTCACGAATGAGGCTTCACAACTTTTTAATAAAATTCATATCAAGCCAATTAAGTCAAGTCTCTTATTTTCTTAAAATCAACAACCCATTTCTTACCTACATAAAGTTGTTATAACAAACTTCCCATAAAGCCGTTATAACACTTTATGTTTTAAACCAACCCAATTCATTTAGCAGCACACGTCGTCTACCGCACATAGTTTACAAACATCATGCTAGAAATGATAGGAAGAGGTTCACATACCTCGCGACGATTATCGACAAATAGCAAAACGCTCCACCGTACTATAACCCTGCTAGCCTTGTCCACCCTTCAAGTAGAACACGCTACTCGCAGAACTTCAACCTTTAATGACCATATACGTCTATCAACGTCTAGACTACTCTGTAGAATATTCTAAGCAGAAGGTTCTCTATTCTATGGAAATTTGGGCAGCATTTCCCTACCCGTCAACTACACAAGTCTACTGTAAATACAGCCCTATGTAAGTACAGTTCAATTCTCTTCTTATATACCTTCCTTCTATATATCTTATACTTAATTCTGAACTACTACAACATGTAATCTCCAATTACAATAGAAGGATAAAGATATTTACCTCGATAAGCCCAAAATTATCCAAGATTAAAGTCGATCCTGAGCAAGGTTTAGCTCCTATTGCATGCGCTCGATTCGCTCTAAGAAACCCTTAGAAGTTCTATACAACTTCTACTTAATACTTCAACCAACAATGAAGATTTTCCTAGGGTTTCGTTTGTGACTAATGGATATAAAGTAGTATTTCGGGCTTTTAGTATAGAGAGGTAACTTTGGAATACTACAAGGTATTTGGCTAAGGTATTTTGGAATAGTAACAATACTTGGAGAATATTTTCTACCAAGGGGGTGTTGGACAGCTACTAAGAGGGGAAGTTTGGGCGAGAACTTCAACTAAAGGGGAAGGATTTTAAGACTTGGAAATTGTTTTGTGGATGAAGAAGTCTTGCACAAGAGGGGGGTATTTATAGAACCACCAAGGGCCAAGATTAAAACAAATGGAGGGTAAAGATTAGGATCCATGTGAAGAATGAGGTCTTCCAACCAAGTGTCTACCACAATATTGGGACATATGTCCACCACAACATTGGGACATATGTCCCCCATAACAATGAGCCATGTGGCCTCCCACTTGCTCAAGAAAAAAGTCCACAAGACCTTCCCCATGCCCCACAAAAACGCCCCCACCTACTCCCACTAACCCAAAGAAAATATCTTCCAAGACTTGACCATTTGACTTGTCCACTAGGCCCAACATTTTCGTCCAACCCATGCCAACTAAGGGTGACACATGTCGCCCTCCTATTGGTCCAAAATATTTCGTCTCTCGGAAAAATCCGTAATCGGTTAAAATATTAAAAACGTAGAATTTCCTTCACAAGGTTCGGAATCTTTTCCGTAGAAAGTTCACAATTTCATCCTTAACCTAATTAGGGTTTGTACAAATGTACGTACGTCCTCACATACATACTCTGGAAATACGGGGTGTAACAAAGACAAGGCTTAACACTTAGAAAATTTTTCAAGAATTTGAAGAAACCCTTTGAGGGCTCTCGGCTTTAGCATCCATTAGGAGAGAAATTTTTTTGTTTGTTGTCCAATAAACTCCATACTTTAAACCAAGGTACCTAAGGGTATTTTAAGTGTATCTCAATAGAAAGATCCCGGAAAAGTGGTGTTTTCGTATTAGTCGCAAGGCGAAAACCTAAGGAGTTATTCAACTTTGAAGTTGGAAATTGAATAGGAGTTCTTCATAAGCTTCTAAGGGTTGCTTGGAGTGGATTGGAACGTCGAAAAGAGGAGCTAAAGTTGCTAAGGATCGACTTGTAATCTTGGATCATATTTGGGCTAAATGAGGTAATAATCTTCGTCTTACTTTTGTAATTGAAGATTCCATGTTATGATAAGTTAGAAATGATCATGTGATATGTGTTATGAATATTGATAAGTGTTATGGAAATTTGGAAGCTCAAATCCGAAAATGACATGTTAAGCCATTTGAAATTGAATACAATTTGGTCGATAATTAGAATCGTCGCATGATTACCTACTTGAGGATTGTAGTAGTTATAATCGATTACGGATTGATAACATGTTATACTAAACAACTTGAATTGGAAAAGAATTGGTATTGTTGTCCCTAATTGCCGAATGGACATTGTATTTTTGGACTAGTTTAATGTCAATTGTGGGGCGGAATTTTACACGTATTGTAAGGCGTGTAATCCCCTTTGATTGGTTGTTGTATTGGGCCTTAAATGTGGCGTGTTTGGTTATTGAATTCGGCCTTGAAAAAGGTGGCAAAGTATGTAGAAACAAAGAAAGTTCTGTCCGATTTTCCGTAGAATTTAGTGACTTTGCACTTAGAATATTCTACGTTTGAAGCTAGAGGTTTATTGGACGTATTATGGCCATTATAGGTTGAAGTACTAAGAATAGTGTATTCTACTTGAAGGATGGAATAGCTATCAAGGTTGAAGTACTTCGGAGCATTTTGCTATTTGTCGATAATCGTCGCGAGGTATGTGAACCTCTTCCTTCTTTTGACATGATTCTATGTATTGAATATACATGTAGTACTATTTCATGATTCCTTCTACTCTTAGAAGTTAAGAGGTATGTATGTTGATTTACTCTACGTAAAGGTTATGTCTAAGTTATCCTAAGTTCTTACCAAGTCTTATGGGGGATGTTGGTAAGAGTCGTTAGGAGGTATTTGGAGCCAAGTTGACTTGGCTATGTTATGGCACAAATGAGAATAAGTATCGAACAAGCCACTGCAGCGTTAATAAAGGAAAATGTAATGACAATTGATTATATTAAAATAAGTAGAATTCTCCATCTGCATAGAAACTAAGATAAGACAAAATTGTATTACATTTTCTAGATCATGGCTGCTTGAATAAGATCGTTATAAATAAGTATAACTTATTCACAACGCACCAAAGTATATGTTACTTAATTTAAAAGAGTTTACGTATGAAGTTTTTAAGACTATGAACCTTGAATTCTTAAAAGGTTAAGAAACTTTATTTTTCAAGTTATGGGACTTGATTTCTAAAGGAAGAAATGACTTGATTTAAATGTATACAATACTTGATTTGGAAAGCATGGATTTCTTGATATTCTAAAGATTAGAGATTTTAAATTCTAAGTTAAGAAACATGATTTCTAAAGTTAAGAGACTTGAAGTATTTTAAAAGTTATGTAACTTGATTTGAAAGTATAAGTCTCTTGGTTATAAAAAGAATGAATTAGTCTAAGGCATAAAGTTAGTATAACAACTTTATGGGAAGTTGGTTATAATAACTTTATGGAAGGTTAAGAGAATGGTTTTCTCTAGTAATATAAACAAAGAATGACTTGAAATAAAGAAGGGCAAATTGTTTTAAAGGTACCAATTGCTTAAGGTTTTTAAGAAAAGAAGTCACTTGATTTAGAAGCCTGTAAATGTATTTCTAAAAGGTATTGTGACTTGTCTTGAAAAGTAGATATGACTTGATACTACGTTTGTTAGTATCTTGGAAGTTTTATTTGAAAAAGAGTCTTTTTTTAAAAGGAGTAGAGGTACGTAGTACGTTGGGTTAAATTCCCGGATTTTATATGACATTATCGCGTCCCAGAAATGGGCCGGGCAGTATACCTTTATGGGCAGACTATATGACATTATCGCGTCCCAGAAATGGGCCGGGTAGTATACCTTTATGGGCAGACTATATGACATTATCGCGTCCCAGAAATGGGCCGCAAGATACCTTATGGGCAGACTATATGACATTATCGCGTCCCAGAAATGGGCCGGGCAGTATACCTTTATGGGCAGACTATATGACATTATCGCGTCCCAGAAATGGGTCGGGCAGTATACCTTTATGGGCAGACTATATGACATTATCGCGTCCCAGAACTGGGCCGGGCAGTATACATTTATGGGCAGACTATATGACATTATCGCGTCCCAGGAATGGGCCGGGCAGTATACCTTTATGGGCAGACCTATGTGACTTTATCGCGTCCCAGATTGGGCCGGGCAGTATAGGTGTCACGACCCGAACCCGGGCCCGTGACTGGTGCCTTACCCCGGGCACCCAAGTAGACATACATCAGAGTAATCAGCGGAACATAAAACAAGACATGAAATAATATGAAGTGTAAAACAGTTTTTCTGCGAAAAGTGGCCTTACGGCATATATATATATATAACTTGAATCCGACGATTACATCCTTTACAAACTCGCCACAATAAGATTGCTACGCACCTCTAAGAATGATATAACAACAATGGCGGGACAGGGCCCCGCAATACCCCTGAATATAAGTACCTACAACGACAGGGGACTATACCACTGATAAGCCTCCGGAGAAACGGAGATTCCAAAAATGCTGAACTGTGATCCTAAGAGCGAGGATCGACGACTGGTGTACCTCTACCTACGGCATGAACGCAGCCTTCGAAGGAGGTCGATAACAGTACCAAGTATGAAATCAAAAATCAGAAATGAAATCATAGTAGTCTATATAAAGCGGAGACATGTATGATAACCAAACTACGGTTCACAATAAATAAGCGATATGTCAAGTCGTGGACTCACGCCCTCAAAGTCATCACTCAAACATAACGCTATGGGTCTCACGCCCACAACATCAATCATGCTCGTGGAATACCTTCGCCACTAGCCTATGATATAAAAGCACCAAGGAATACACATGAACACCGTGTCCTACGTGTCATAATAAAACCGTGCAGGTAATACGAAGGCATAGCCGATTACTAAAAACCACATTACCAACAAGGTCATAAATCAGATCACGAGGTCTGTCTAGACCGCCATATGATCGCCGCCACTCGCCGCAGATCAAATGTGCGCGTCTAATCCGAACTTCCCGCACTCCGCAGGCCACTCACAGGCCCGCATGAGGTATTCCCGCGTCGGTAGCTACTCCCGACAACGCCCCGACTCGCAATCCGCATGGCCACATAGACCGCATGACCACAAAGGCGCGACACTAACGGAACTCTCGTAGCTCCGCGTAGGTCCCGGACCCGCATGAGGTATTCTCGAATCATGGTCCCAGACCGCCTGAGTCTACCCCGCATCGGAGGGCAGCTTAACCCCCGGTATCATGTCAAGAGGTGAGTGGTACAATACTATCATAACGGCTTATCGTTAAACAACATAAGTACAATCAAGGGAAACCCCTTTACACAAACATCACAAGATACTAACACACGTAGCATCCTAAACATGTTTACTTATCAAATCAACAAGAAAGTATTACAAGGCTATCACAACCCAACACAATCAAGTTATTCACACAAGGTACTTCCTACTTTATATCAACAAGTTCAGGTTTTTATCCCCAAAGTACTTCATACATTAACTCTTTAAAAGATCCGTTTCTTTCACAAAAGTCACACAATACCCGTAGTATAAAAATAGAGTGACTATCTTTTTAAGTAAACCAAAACACTTCCCTTTGTAAAATCAAGTAACAACATTATTTTCCAAACGTTCAAGTTTGCCTAATTTCAAAGCTCAAGTTTCTCATTTTTGAAAGGTTTCGTAGTTCATAGTTTTAATCACTTAATAAAATAATTCTCTTTTAAAACAATCTGAGAAACATATGCCTTAGGTGTGAGTAGGTTATTCTTGTTCATAACAATCTTATTAAAGCAGCCATGATCTAGGAAATGTAATATCATTTTGTCTCATCTTAGCTTCTATGCAGATGGAGGTTTCTACTGGTTTTAATAATACTTATTAGTCAATACATTTCCCTTTATTAGCGCTGTTGTGGTTTGTTCGATACTTATTCTCATTTCCGAAATCAATATAAGGCGTTCATAAACAATTAAGTAAACCGTTCCTTTTATCTTTCTTAAGTCGTTATACCTAACTTCCCATAAAGCTAGTATAACTCCTTAAGCTTTTAAACCAAGTATTACTCTTCTTTCAAAAACGATTCTTAATTCTTTTGAAATACTTCAAGATTCTTATTATTTAGACTCAAGTCAAAAGACATCGCAAAGAAACCACATTCGATTAACACACGACGTCACCGTACTATATATATTCTTTTAAAATATCATGCTCAAGAGGATAGGAAGAATCACATACCTCGCGACGATTATCGACAATTAGCAAAACGCTCCACGGCTATAACCCGGCTAGCCTTGTCCACCTTTCAAGTAGAACATGCTACTCGCAGAACATTCAACCTATAAAGGCCATATACGTCTATCAACGTCTAGACTACTCTGTAGAATATTCTAAGCAGTAGGTTCTCTATTTTACGGAAAATCGGGCAGCACTTCCCTACCCGTTAAGCTACACAAGTCTACTGTAAATACAGTCCTATGTAAGTACAGTTTAATCTTCTTCTGATGTGACTTCAGTTCAATTCTCTTCTGTAATATCCTTCTATTACAGTTCAATTCTCTTCTGTGAATCTTATATTCATTTCTATACTACTACAATATTTAATTTCCAATTACAATATAAGGACAAGAGTATTTACCTCGATAAGCCCAAAATTATCCAAGTTTAAATGTCGATCCTGAGCAACATTTAGCTCCTACTCTGGGTGCTCCAACCCGCTCCAAACAACCCTTAGAAGTTCTACGCAACTTCTTCTTAATACTTCAACCGGCTATGAAGATTTTCCTTAGGGTTTCGCTTTGTGACTGAAGGGAAGTATAATAGTATTTCTGGGCTTTTAGTATAGGGGTAACCTTGGAATACTACAAGGTATTTGGGCCAAGGTATTTTGGAATAGTAACAATACTTGGAGAATACTTTTCTACCAAGGGGGTGTATTTTACGAGAACAACTCAAGGTAGGGGATGTTTCGCCAAGGCTCACAGGGAGGAGGACTTGGACGAGAACCTCTCCAAAGGGGGGGAAGGGTTTTCAAGAATTAGAAATTTTTGTGGATGAAGAAGTCTTCAACTAAGGGGGGTATTTATAGGCCAATCAATGGCCAAGATTAAGACAAGTGGTGGGCAAGTGTAGGGTGAGGATTTGGGCAAGTGTACCTTATCCATCTACCACACAAAATATCACAAATATCCTACCTACTCCATGACTTGAAATCGTCCAAGAAAACGCCCACAAATCCGCCAACTTGAGGTGACAAGTGTCGCTCTCGTTGGTCCAAAATATCTCATCTCTCGGAAAATCCGCAAATATTATTAATGTTGCAATCGTAATTTTCCCTTTCGCAAAGTTTGGAAAAGCGTTTCGCGGAAACAATTCTTTTGGTAGGCGTGCACAAATATTTTCGCCCCTTGCCTAACTTAAGGCTTAAACTTTTGACGTCGTCCTCACGTACATATACTGAAATACGGTATAACATTCTCCTTAGAAACATTCGTCCGAATGTTCCTTCTCAAGACGGATAACAATAAAGTTCCTCATAGCTTAACCGGTTTGCAAATGCCACACGTACGAAAACACCCGCCAAATACTTACATCCAAGTCCACGAGAATCACCTCTAACATCACAAAAGCTCCACCCAAGGTCTAAAAGATACTCCTTCGCACCTTTTCTTTACAAACGAAATGATCACTCCTATGTTCTTAACATGCTCGCTTCTTCCCTTACTGTCGTTGCACTTTCTCGCATCGAACTCTTTCTCATAACTTACCACATTTCTGTTACTGCTTCAGTTTCCAAATCTCTGGGTTACTACCTCCAACTTGGTCATCATTAACTGGGAACACTCTGGATGGATCTCCGATACTTTTCCGAACCTAGCAACACGAAAGACCAGACGTACTGCCTCCTACGTCGGACGGCAATGCTAACTTATAGGCAACCTGGCCTATTCTACAACTAATCTGAAAATGCCCAAAAGTACTTTGGGTTAAGTTCTCCCTGCTTTCCAAAACTCGTCACACCCTCTCCGGGGTGGTACCTTCAAGAAGACCCACCGTCAACCTGAACCCCAAGTGTCGAGGGCCGATTATCCGCATGACTTCTGTTGACTCTGAGCTGCCAATAACCTCTTCTGGATAAGCTTCACTCTATCCACAGTCTGTTGAAACAAGTATGAACCAACTATCTGAACCTTGCCAACATCGAACCAATCGACCGACAACTTACACTTCCGCCCCTACAAGGCGTCATAAGGCGACATCCGAATACTGAAATGGTAGTTATAAAACACTCCCTCAACAGGAGGCAACAATCCTCACAGCTACCCCAAATCCAAACACCGCCCGAGGCGAATGCGACATCGAGACTCACCCGAGTTCCTAACCTGCTCGTAAAACTTCCAAAAAAATAAGCGTAACACTGGCTCCACTGTCACAAGGTGAAAGTAGGCACCTCGTGCAGCCTTACAACCTTCCTGATATAATATCTCGCATAACCCTCTGCCGAGTAAACGGTCCGATCGAAGACAAGATGGTGACCCCATCACCACTCATCGTCGAACACATCCACGAACTCGTACGCTGGTTAACTAAACTTGGGCCTAACACCCTCGTGACCCCACCACCTGGCGGAACCACCTCGAACTGACCCCACCACATTACAGGTCGCGGGTTGACCCGCGATCGGTCCTCAACCCGACCCGCTATCGTGCAAAAACTCTTGTTCCCCGATCCCGAACAATCTCTCCCTCGAGTCACGAAAACCTAGTGGTCTTCTTAGCTCAACTACCCTCTTTCATATCATACCACTCAGGGACTTATCACACAACATATCTCACGTATACTATGCACTCCGATAAGGGTCAAACATAAATATAATCTTTTACTCAAGATGGCCTCGCCTCTAAGGTCTCCACGTATAAAACTCTAAGGCTCACACTTTCCTTATCCCCAATCTTACTCTTTTAACTAACCATGATTTCTAAACACAATTGACGCAATGCTATCAGAACATAACACTTAAGATATACTCATTTTATCACCCATACTAATCTCTAGAGGGTTAAAGATATACCTGTATCTACTGCTTCACTCCCCTTTGTTGTTCTAATCAATCCTGCCCTGTTGGGCGCATAGCTAGGGAAGATGATGAACTAGCCACTGATCCCGAAGGCTGAGTCTCTACATCCGCGCCACCTCTGGTCGGACAATTTCTCGCAAAATGGCCCTACTGGCCGCAAGCAAAACAAGTTGTCGAAGAAATACGACACTCCCCACAATGACATCTACCACAACGGCCACACCGAGGTGGGGGTGGCCTCCTCTGGCTAGCACCCCTTCCCTTCCGAACCACTGAATCCGGCTGGCTGGAACCGACGTGTATCTGCGAATCAGAAACCGAGCTCACCAACTCCCGTACCCCGAACGCCCCGAACCCCGGAGGACCATTCTGCATCGCGGAGTGCATATCGATCACGAGGCGATTCTCTCAAAGTTACCAAAGGACCCTGTTGTTCTGGCCCTCTTCTGTTGATCTTGGTTAATCCGTCGATCTCTACGTTCCTCTGTCTGCTGCGCATAAGCCTGTACGCGGGCAATATCCATGCCTGACTGAAGAGCTACTCTTTTACAACCCTTTACCAGATAATCGTCTAGACCTGTGATATATCGGTGCACTCTATATTCTCTGGCTGCTAAAATCCTAGCTAGTAACAGGTCCATTCCTTTGTAATCCATATTCTCTGTTCCCGGTCGTGGAACTGAAGGCTCATATATCATGGCCACAGTAGGAACTGCTGCCGTTGGGCTAAACTCTGTTGGGACTGGCGACGTCGCAGAACTCCCCGAATGAAGCACCACCCCAGGTGATGATTGGGCCTGTGCCCTCGTAACCCTCGTGCTCTACTCAGCTCCTCGCTGCCTTGCTTCGGCGGGTTTTACGCGGAGGCATAATCGTAAAGGAAAGGAATACGTTAGAGGTCCAACTTATAACACAACTCTAAGGCACGATCTCGTGAGTGAAGAATGGAAACCAATCCTAAATATCCTATAGCCTCTCGATTATTGGTGTGGTGCACAACACACCGATAATCAAGACTACTAGATACGGTCAGTAGACACTTTCCGAGGATTAATCGCTCGATACCACTTTTGTCACGACCAACCCGCCCGGATCGTGTCACGACCGAACCTGCCCGTGGATCGTGCCTTACCCGGGCACCCAAGTAGCCATACATCGAGTAATCACGGAATATAAAACAAGACATGAATAAAGTGAAGTGTAAAACAGTTATCGAGAAAAGTTGCCTTCGGCATGTATATATAACAACCAGAATGCTATATCCCTTTTACAATTCTGCCTACAAGATTTCATGCACTCTAAGAGTTTTATCAACAATGACGACGTGGCCCGCCATACCCCGAATAGTACCTACCACGACAGGACTATACCATCGATAAGCCTCGGAGGAACGAGCTTCCAAACACCGAATGTGACCCTAAGAGCGAGGATCAACGCGCGTGTACCTCTACTGCGGATGAACGCAGCCCCAAAGTCGGTCACAACATGTACCAAGTATGTGAAATCGTAAAATCTTGAAGTAAAATCACAGTATTTAAAACCATTTGCAAATACAACCAGTTCAACTGCACATAGTGCCACAACATAAACAAGAGCAAGGTAGATAAACTGTAACAGGTCTTTTCTAGGCCGCGAATGATCGAAGCAAGGCCAATCGCCCATAGTATCATTATGCGTGCCTAATCCTGGACTTCTCGCAGCCCGCATAGGTCACACACAGACCCGCATGAGGTATTCCTCGCATCGTGGTAACCGACCTCCCGGACTCTCGCGGTCGCATAGTCTCAATAGACCGCATAGTCACACAGACCGCATAGGGCATGTTACACCCCGTAAGTTCAGGACATGTGTAAGTGAAGGTACGTAAGGAACACAAGACTTGGAAATATGTACGAAAGGAAGAATTGTTTTTCCGACGGGAAATCTTCCGGACGTCGGAAAGGAAAAATGTTCGTTGTTGAGAATTGGGTTCTCAAAATGCATTATTTGAATAGTATGGGACTTAGAAATATTATGGAAATTTATTTTTACGGATTTGGTCACGTGGGGCCCACCCGAGGAATTTTACGTTTTGTGGGGCCCAAGAGGGTTACGGAATTTTATGGACGAATGAGAGGGCGACACGTGGCACCCCCACATGGCTTGGTCGAAATTTATGCAAGGGCATAATGGTCATTGACCAAGGTTAAAGATTAGTCTTGCTAGAGCTTGACATAATTGACTAGTCAACTTGCCACATAAGCTTGATCCATGTGATTTTAATCCTAGCCTCACATTTGTTTAAGTCTAAGCCCTCCATTGTGTTATAAGTATACTACTAGTAGCAAGACTTGAGCATTCTACACTTAGTGAAATTTTTTCAAGAACTAGTCTTGTGCAAGAGTTGTGCTCTCGGCTTTAGTGTCCCTTCCACACAAAAAATTTTCAAATGTTGTCCATTAGCCACAAGACTTAAACCCAAGGTCCCTAAGGCTTTTGTAAGGATATCTCAATAGAAAGATTTCGGAAAAAACGTATTTTTACGTTAGTCGCAAGGCGGAAACTATGGGAGTTCTTCAACTTTGAAGTTGGAACTTGAAGAAGGGTTATTCATAGGCCTCTAAGGAGTGCTTGGAGCGGATTGGAACCTAAGGAAAGGAGCTAAGAATTGCTAAGGCGCGACTTTGGAATCTTGGAAATTTTTAAGGGCTTTAAAGGTATATTCTTGTCGTTGTAGCAATTAAGGTTTACTTATCATTGTAGCTATGGTTTTAGCAAGCATGAGTTATATAGTATGAAGTTTGATATGTTTATCGCTATTGGAACCTAATCCGAAATCTAGCATGTTTAACTTTAAGATTTCAATTCTAGTCGATTATTAGTCTAAGCGTCGCATGTTGTATAAAGAAGGAAATTGTAGTTGTTGAAGTTGTTTAGACTATATAACATGTTAGACCTTAGAACTTGGAATTGTAAGAAGGATTGAAAAAGACTTAGTATTGTTCTAGAGGTTGGCCGAGAATGGCTTTTGGCATATTCACTACTTCGTATGAATTGTGGGGCGGAATTTTACACGTATTGTAAGGCGTGTAATCCCCTTTTGTTGGGTTGTTGTTTGGAGCCTTAAATGTGGCTTGTTGGTTATTGTATTCGCCTTGAAAAGGTGGCAAAGTGAGTAGAAACAAAGGAAGTCTTTTCGATTTTCCGTAGAATTGTAGACTAAATACTTAGTATTATTCTACTTAGAGACTAGAAGTTGATAGCCTTGTTGTGACCATTATAGGTTGACACTTCAACGCATTGTATTCGGCTTAGCTTGTGGATTTAGCGAAAGGTATGTGAACTATCTCCTCTTCTAGCATGATTCCTTAAGATAAAGAAAGTAGGTTCTACTCGAAATGATCCATTCCTCGTTGCATTTGGATTGCCTAAAATAGAATTTGTTCTATGTACTTGATTGTACTTTGATGTTTAGATTGTAAGTTGTAGAATCCATTTTCTTGATGAAGTTTGGATTCTTAAAAGTGAAGGTATTTTACTTAAAGTACACTGAGTCTTAAAAAGGAAGTGGTTTCCAAATCTTTTGGCTAGTGCCTTAGTTCTAAAACCTAAAGGTCATTATAATGACTTTAGGGGAGTCAAAGGAGTGATTTACTTATTTGATTTAAAAGAGGAGAAATGACATGATTTAGAGAAGTAACTTGCGTTAAGGGTGAAGTTACTTGAGGTTTAAAAAGTAGAAGAAAACTTGTTTTCTAACTATTAAGAGACTTCAAGTATTTTGAAAGTTAAGAACTTGAATTGTAAGTATGTGATACTTGGTTTTAATAATATAAGTCTCTTGGTTATCAAGGAATGGATACGCCTAAAACTACAAAGGGTTATAACGACTTTATGGGAAGTTGGTTATAACGGCTTTATGGAAGGTTTAGAAAGTTGTCTATTTTGATTAATCGGCATAAGTTGCCTAGATTGTGAAAATTTGGAGTTACTTGATTTCAAGCTTTGAAATGAGTTTTCTAAAAGTGTAGTAACTTACTTTGAAAAATAGACACGCCTTGATACTACGGGTGTTAGTATCTTGGGGCTTTACATAGAAAGGAGTCTTTTATAAAAGAATGTACGTACGTAGTACTTTGGCTTGATAAATTGAGAATTTGTCTAAGTATGCCTTGATAAGTACTTTGACTTGTTAAAAGAGAATTATTCTATGTATGCCTTGATTAGTACTTTGGCTTGATAAATTGAGAATTTGTCTAAGTGTGCCTTGATAAGTACTTTGACTTGTTAAAAGAGAATTATTCTATGTATGCCTTGATTAGTACTTTGGCTTGATAAATTGAGAATTTGTCTAAGTGTGCCTTGATAAGTACTTTGACTTGTTAAAAGAGAATTATTCTATGTATGCCTTGATTAGTACTTTGGCTTGATAAATTGAGAATTTGTCTAAGTGTGCCTTGATAAGTACTTTGACTTGTTAAAAGAGAATTATTCTATGTATGCCTTGATTAGTACTTTGGCTTGATAAATTGAGAATTTGTCTAAGTGTGCCTTGATAAGTACTTTGACTTGTTAAAGAGAATTACTCTATGTATGCCTTGATTAGTACTTTGGCTTGATAAATTGAGAATTTGTCTAAGTGTGCCTTGATAAGTACTTTGACTTGTTAAAGAGAATTATTCTATGTATGCCTTGATTAGTACTTTGGCTTGATAAATTGAGAATTTGTCTAAGTGTGCCTTGATAAGTACTTTGACTTGTTAAAGAGAATTATTCTATGTATGCCTTGATTAGTACTTTGGCTTGATAAATTGAGAATTTGTCTAAGTGTGCCTTGATAAGTACTTTGACTTGTTAAAAGAGAATTATTCTATGTATGCCTTGATTAGTACTTTGGCTTGATAAATTGAGAATTTGTCTAAGTGTGCCTTGATAGTACTTTGGCTTGTTAAAGAGAATTATTCTAAGTGTGCCTTCGTAAGGACTTTGGCTTGTAATTATGATTTGCCTATGTGTCCGGAAATAGCGGTTGTGTGCTATTGTTATATCGGTCGTTTAGTCATTCCCGGGTTTGTGGCATTTGCATAATTCCGTGGATTTGCTACCCACGATCGAGGAATACCTCATGCGAGTCCGTAGGGCTTATGCGGGTGAAATAGTCCCACGCGGGCGCGTCCACTTATCGAGGAATACCTCGTGCGAGTCCGTAAGGGCTTATGCGGGTGAAATAGTCCTATGCGAGGAATACCTCACGCGGGTCCGAAAGGGCTTACGCGGGTGAAATAGTCCCGTGCGGGGCGGGTCCACCTATGCGAGAATACCTCACGCGGGTCCACGCGACTATGCGGGTGAAATAGTCCTGAATAGGATTGCTAAATGATCTGCGCGCGGACGGTCCCCGCTTGATCATGAGCTTCCTAGTTTATATTGTAAGGATACCATCGCTTACTCTCATTGTTAGTAAGGCACAATGTGTTGTATTTTGATTATCATATATGTCCCTGATTTGTTTGTGTTACCCTATGGTCATGCTTTTACGAGGTGAGATTCGGGCATGGGACACGAGGTATTTAGGACACGTGGGACTTGGTGTTCATGTATCCTTATTGGTGTTATTACATCATGGATCGCCAGGTGAGGAAGGATTCCACGCATGATTGATATTACGGGCGTGAGACCCATAGTTATAATCGAGTAGTGACTGGAGGGCTGCGTCCCGACTTGATATGACCGCCATGTGTTGTGCATCAGAGGTTGGATATCATACATGTCTCCTATGTTATTTAGATCGCTATGATTTTATTACAAGATTTCATCGCTCACATACTTGGTACATTCTTCGCATCGACCTCCTTCGTGTGCGTTCACGCCGCAGTTTAGGTACGCTGTTTGGTGATCGGCAGTGTAGGATCCGCCAGTGGTTTTGGATAGCTCCTCCGCCCGTGAGTTTATCTTTGGTATATGTCCTTCAGCAGTGCTTTGTACAGCTTTGGGTACTACGGGGCCTTGTCCGCCATAGTTCGCTTTAACTCCAGAGGTGTATTCATACGTGGGATTCGACTTATGCGGTGTAGTGTCTTTTGTTTATGTATATATGGCAGCCTTGTCGGCTTTGCCCTTGCGCATCGGTTGTTTTAAAAAGAAAAATGAGGTGTTATTTAATTTCCGCAGCTTTACTTGTATTGTTATGGTAGAAGGTGCCTGTGTAGGGCATCATCCACGGCCGGGGTTCGGTGTGACAGAGTGGTATCGAGCGATCGATCCTCGGAATGTCTGCACCGTGTCTAGTAGAGTCTTGATTATCGGTGTGTTGCGCGCCACACCCATAAACAGAGGTTACAGGACATTTAGGAGTTGGTTTCTATTCTTTTCACTCTAAGATCGTGCCATGAGCCGTGTTAGTAAGAAAATTCCTCTCGACGATTGTTGTGTTACAAAGATGCCTCGAGGAGAACCGCCACTGAAGGGCAAAGGTAGCGAGGAGCTACTAGTCGGACTCAGAGAGTTGATAGGGCTTATGCCCGTGGTACACCGGATGTTGTTCCATGATGCGAAGTTCTTCACGCTGTGTTTTGAGGCCCAGCACGAGCCTCCGCTTCTCGGTTAGGAGAAGACTATGTGGTCGTTATGAAAGTCGTTGTGTTATTGACCAAGATATCGGTGCTAGCAGTTGTAAGTGATAGTACCCCAGAGGTAGGGATACTTTGATTAGTAAGTGAGAAGTAAGAATGTTGACAAGAATGATAAGTGAACTGAGACTATAGTTGTGTAGAGTTCACAGGTTGTAGTTACCCCGTAACAAGTGTAGACCGATAGGAAAGGATGTATGGTAGAAATACTTTGGCTTGCGTGACGAACCTCTAGTGAATAGGGGTAGGGTAAGAAGTACCTTGAGATAAGAGAGAGATTTATTTCAGACTAAGAATGAGAAGTTAAGTGTGACGATGAGTCGGGTTATGGACTCATTTCGGGTCAGCCGATAGTATGGAATGGGGTAATGTCAGTTAGAAATGGTCCCGTTATGTGATAGGGTCCTGAGGATGTCAGGCCCAAGTTTAGTTAATCGTTGTACGGGTTTGTGGACGCGTTCCACCGGAACTAGGTCGTAAGGACCGAGGAGAGCCTTAGCAGGAAATTCAAGTAGCATAATGGCCAGGTTTGATTAGTAACTCCAAGGATTGGAGAACAGAAACAATATTTGAGAATATGTACGTGTACTAGATAAGTTTGAAAGTACGAGAAAGTATGTCAAGTAAGGAAAGGAAGGAACCTCTAAGGATCCCGCGTTTGGGAAGACTGTAACCTTCAAGTTTTGTGAGAAGGGACCACGGACGGAAGGTCCATTATTATGTTTACGTATGTTATGTGGTGGCCATGTGTGGCATCGTTGGTCTTGTGCAGTTTTGATTGGTAGGCATAGTATAGAGTTTATGCCGGAGTTTGTATAGCTTGATAACCGACTAAGAACATTCGGGGACGAATGTTTCTAAGGGGGGAAGAATGTTACACCCCGTAAGTTCAGGACATGTGTAAGTGAAGGTACGTAAGGAACACAAGACTTGGAAATAATGCGAAAGGAAGAATTGTTTTTCCGACGGAAATCTTCCGACGTCTGAAAGGAAAATGTTCGTTGTTGAGAATCGGGTTCTCAAAATGCATTATTTGAATAGTATGGGACTTAGAAATATTATGGAAATTTATTTTTACGATTGGTCACGTGGGGCCCACAGGAATTTTACGCTTTGTGGGGCCCGAGGGTTCTAATTTTATGGGACGAATGAGAGGCGACACGTGGCACCCCACATGGCTTGGTCGAAATTTATGCAAGGGCATAATGGTCATTGACCAAGGTTAAAGATTAGTCTTGCTAGAGCGGCATAATTGACTAGTCAACTTGCCACATAAGCTTGATCCATGTGATTTTAATCCTAGCCTCACATTTGTTTAAGTCTAAGCCCTCCATAGTGTTATAAGTATACTACTAGAAGCAAGACATGAGCATTCTACACGAAGTGAAATTTTTCAAGAACTAGTCTTGTGCAAGAGTTGTGCTCTCGGCTTTAGTCCCTTCCACAAAAATTTTCAAATGTTGTCCATTAGCCACAAGACTTAAACCCAAGGTCCCTAAGGCTTTTGTAAGGATATCTCAATAGAAAGATTTCGGAAAAAACGTATTTTTACGTTAGTCGCAAGGCGGAAACTATGGGAGTTCTTCAACTTTGAAGTTGGAACTTGAAGAATGGTTCTTCATAGGCCTCTGGGAGTGCTTGGGCGATTGGAACCTAAGGAAAGGAGCTAAGAATTGCTAAGGCGCGACTTTGGAATCTTGGAAATTTTTAAGGGCTTTAAAGGTATATTCTTGTCGTTATAGCAATTAAGGTTTACTTATCATTGTAGCTATGGTTTTAGCAAGCATGAGTTATATAGTATGAAGTTTGATATGTTTATTGGCTATTGGAACCCTAATCCGAAATCTAGCATGTTTAACTTTAAGATTTCAATTCTAGTCGATTATTAGTCTAAGCGTCGCATGTTGTATAAAGAAGGAAATTGTAGTTGTTGAAGTTGTTTAGACTATATAACATGTTAGACCTTAGAACTTGGAATTGTAAGAAGGATTGAAAAAGACTTAGTATTGTTCTAAAGGTTGGCCGAAAATGGCTTTTGGCATATTCACTACTTCGTATGAATTGTGGGGCGGAATTTTACACGTATTGTAAGGCGTGTAATCCCCTTTTGTTGGGTTGTTGTTTGGAGCCTTAAATGTGGCTTGTTGGTTATTGTATTCGGCCTTGAAAAAGGTGGCAAAGTGAGTAGAAACAAAGGAAGTGCTGCCCGATTTTCCGTAGAATTAGAGACTAAATACTTAGTATTATTCTACTTAGAGACTAGAAGTTGATAGCCTTGTTGTGACCATTATAGGTTGACACTTCAACGTACGGTGTATTCGGCTTAGCTTGTGGATTTAGCCGAAAAGGTATGTGAACTATCTCCTCTTCTAGCATGATTCCTTAAGATAAAGAAAGTAGGTTCTACTCCTTAAATGATCCATTCCTCGTTGCATTTGGATTTCATAAAATTGAATTTGTTCTATGTAATTCCTTTATTGTACTTTGATGTTTAGATTGTAAGTTGTAGAATCCATTTTCTTGATGAAGTTTGGATTCTTAAAAGTGAAGGTATTTTACTTAAAGTACATGGAGTCTTAAAAAGGAAGTGGTTTCCAAATCTTTTGGCTAGTGCCTTAGTTCTAAAACCTAAAGGTCATTATAATGACTTTAGGGGAGTCAAAGGAGTGATTTACTTATTTGATTTAAAAGAGGAGAAATGACATGATTTAAGAGAAGTAACTTGCGTTAAGGGTGAAGTTACTTGAGGTTTAAAAAGTAGAAGAAAACTTGTTTTCTAACTATTAAGAGACTTGAAGTATTTTGAAAGTTAAGAACTTGAATTGTAAGTATGTGATACTTGGTTTTAATAATATAAGTCTATTGGTTATCAAGGAATGGATACGTCTAAAACCATAAAGGGTTATAACGGCTTTATGAGAAGTTGGTTATAACGGCTTTATGGAAGGTTTAGAAAGTTGTCTATTTTGATTAATCGGCATAAGTTGCCTAGATTGTGAAAATTTGGAGTTACTTGATTTCAAGCTTTGAAATGAGTTTTCTAAAAGTGTAGTAACTTACTTTGAAAAATAGACGCCTCGATACTACGTGTTAGTATCTTGGGGCTTTACATAGAAAGGAGTCTTTTATAAAAGAATGTACGTACGTAGTACTTTGGCTTGATAAATTGAGAATTTGTCTAAGTGTGCCTTGATAAGTACTTTGACTTGTTAAAAGAGAATTATTCTATGTATGCCTTGATTAGTACTTTGGCTTGATAAATTGAGAATTTGTCTAAGTGTGCCTTGATAAGTACTTTGACTTGTTAAAAGAGAATTATTCTATGTATGCCTTGATTAGTACTTTGGCTTGATAAATTGAGAATTTGTCTAAGTGTGCCTTGATAAGTACTTTGACTTGTTAAAAGAGAATTATTCTATGTATGCCTTGATTAGTACTTTGGCTTGATAAATTGAGAATTTGTCTAAGTGTGCCTTGATAAGTACTTTGACTTGTTAAAAGAGAATTATTCTATGTATGCCTTGATTAGTACTTTGGCTTGATAAATTGAGAATTTGTCTAAGTGTGCCTTGATAAGTACTTTGACTTGTTAAAAGAGAATTATTCTATGTATGCCTTGATTAGTACTTTGGCTTGATAAATTGAGAATTTGTCTAAGTGTGCCTTGATGAGTACTTTGGCTCATAAAGAGAATTATTCTAAGTGTGCCTTCGTAAGGACTTTGGCTTGTAATTAAGGATTTGCCTATGTGGCCGGAAATAGGTTGTGTGCTATTGTTATATCACTGCTTCGGGTCATTCCCGGTTTGTGGCATTTGCATAATTCCGTGGATTTGCTACCCACGATGCGGCGAATACCTCACGCGAGTCCGTAGGCTTATGCGCGGTGAAATAGTCCCACGCGGGCGTCCACCTTACGCGAGAATACCTCACGCGAGTCCGTAAGGGCTTACGCGGTGAAATAGTCCTATGCGAGGAATACCTCACGCGGTCCGGAAGGGCTTACGCGGTGAAATAGTCCCACGCGGCGGGTCCACCTATGCGAGGAATACCTCACGCGGTCCACGCGACCTACGCGTGAAATAGTCCTGTGAATAGATTGCTAAATGATATCGCGCGGACGGTCCCGCTGATCACGAGCTTCCTAGTTTATATTGTAAGGATACTATCGCTTACTCTCATTGTTAGTAAGGCACAATGTGTTGTATTTTGATTATCATATACGCCCCGATTTGTTTGTGTTACCCTACGGTCACGCTTACGAGCGGATTCCGGCACGGGACCACGAGGTATTTAGGACACGCGTGGGACTTGGTGTTCATGTATCCTTATCGTGTTATTACATCATGGATCGCCAAGAATGAGGAAGGATTCCACGCATGATTGATATTACGGGCGTGAGACCCATAGTTATAATCGAGTAGTGACTTGGCGGCTCGCCCCCGACTTGATATGACCGCCATGTGTTAGGTAATCAGAGGTTGGATATCATACATGTCTCCTATGTTATTTAGATCGCTATGATTTTATTACGCATTTCATCGCTCACATACTTGGTACATTCTTCGCATCGACCTCTTTCGTGGCCGCGCTCACGCCGCAGTTTAGGTACGCTGCTTGCGATCGGCAGTGTAGGATCCTCGCCGTGGTTTTTGGATAGCTCCTCTCGCCCGTGAGTTTATCTTTGGTATATGTCCTTCAAGGTGCTTTGTACAGCTTTGGGTACGGCGGGCCTTGTCCGCCATAGTTCAGCTTTAACTCCAGAGGTCCAGATTCATACGTGGATCGACTTACGTACGGTAGTGTCTTTTGTTTATGTATATACGGCAGCCTTGTCGGCTTTGCCCTCGCACGCATTTTGTTTTAAAAGAAAAAATGAGGTGTTATTTAATTTCCGCAGCCACTTGTATTGTTAAGGTAGGCGGTGCCTGTGCAGTGGCATCACCACGCCCGGTTCGGTGTGACAGGCATCTCGTGACGGATAAACACCCTAATGATCAATCCCGAGCATACCGCGCTCGCATAGTCACATAGACCGTGATAGCCGTATAAACCCGCATCCGGTGGCAAGCCCTGTGATAACAAGTCAAGGGGGTATGTGATATAATAACATAACAGCTTATCGTTAAATAACATAAGCACAACAAGGGAAACCCCTTTACACAAACATCACCAGATACTAACACACGTAGCATCCTAACATGTTTACTTATCAAATCAACAAGAAAGTATTACAAGGCTATCACCAACCAACACAATCAAGTTATTTACACAAGGTACTTTCTACTTTATGTTAACAATTTCGGGTTTTTATCCCCAAAGTACTTCATACATTAACTCTTTAAAAGATCCGTTTCTTTCACAAAAGTCACACAATACCCGTAGTATTTAAAATTGAGTGACTATATTTTTATGTAAAACTAAAAACTTCCTTTTGTAAAATATAGTAACAAAATTATTTTACAAACGTTCATGTTTGCCTAATTTCAAATGCTCAAGTTTCTCATTTTCAAAGGTTTCAGAGTTCGTAGTCTTAATCACTTAATAATATAATTCTCTTTAAAACCATTTGAGAAACATATGCCTTATGTGTGAGTAGGTTATTCTTGTTCATAACAATATTATTAATGCAAACATGATCTAGGAAATGTAATATCATTTTGTCTCATCTTAGCTTCTATGCAGATGGAGGTTTCTACCGGTTTTAATAATACTTAATTAGTCAAAACATTTCCTTTATTAACGCCGCAGTTGGTTTGTTCGATACTTATTCGATTTCAAATCAAGAAATATTATTCCTTTTAAAACCAAGTACTCATTACTCACGAACGAGGTTTCACACAAAATTCATATTAATTCCTTTAAGTCAAGTCTCTTATCTTTAAGATCAAGTCTCTTAACTTCTAAAATTAATAAACCATTCTTTTTATCTTCTTAAGTCGTTATACCTAACTTCCCATAAAGCTAGTATAACTCTTAAGCTTTTAAAACCAAGCATTACTCTTCTTTCAAAAGGTTTCTTAATTCTTTTGAAATACTTCAAGATTCTTATTATTCAGCTTAAGTCAAAAGACATTGCCAGAAACTACGCTCGCTTAACACACGCACGCTCACCGTACTATATATATATTCTTAAAATATCATGCTCAAGAGTATAGGAAGAATCACATACCTCGCGACGATTATCTCGGCTATTAGCAAAACGCCCACGGCTATAACCCGCTAGCCTTGTCCACCTTCAAGTAGTACATGCTACTCGCAGTAACATTCAACCTATAAAGGTTATATTAGTCTATCAACTTCTACACTAATATTCTTCCGATGCGATTTCACCAAGTCTTTAATCAGAATATCCTTCTATTACAGCTTCAATTCTCTTCTATGAATCTTATATTCATTTCTATACAACTACAGATGTAATTTCCAATTACAAAGAAGGATAGGATTATTTACCTCGTAAGCCCAAAATTATCCAAGTTTAATGTCGATCCCGAGCAACGTTTAGCTCCTACTCCGGTGCTCCAACCCGCCCAAACAACCCTTAGAAGTTCTACGAAACTTCTTTCTATTACTTCAACCAACTGTGAAGATTTTCCTTGTGGTTTCGTTTAGTGATCAAGGGAAGTATAATAGTATTTCCGGCTTTAGTATAAGTGTAACCTTGGAATACTACAAGGTATGTGGGCCAAGGTATTTTGAATAGTAACAATACTGAGAGTATTTCTACCAAGGGGGTATTTATACGAGGCAACACAAGAGAGTGGTACTCACGCCAAGGCCACTAGGGAGTGTACTCTGCCAAGTGGCCTTCTCAAAGGGGAGGGGAGAGGTTTGGACGAAACTATAGAGAGGGAGGAGAGGACTTCAAGACTTAGAGATTTTTGTGGATGAAGAAGTCTTCACAAAGGGGGGGTATTTATAGGACAACCAAGGGCCAAGATCAAGCCAAGTGGTAGGCAAGTGTAGGGTGAGGATTTACCCATGTGTACCTTATCCAACTACCACACAAAAATATCACAATTATCCTACCTAACCCAAGACTCCAATTCGTCCAAGAAACGCCCATGAATCCGCCACTTTGAGGGTGACAAGTGTCACCCTCCCGTTGGTCCAAAATGTTTCATCTCTCGGAAAAATCCGCAAAAATTAGAAATGACATAGCCGTAATTTTCCCTTCGCAAGTCTTGTAAAACGTTTCGTCGAAAACGATTCCTTTCGTAGTTGTGAACAAAATTTTCTGCCCTTGCCTACTTTAAGGCTCAAACTTTTCTACGTACGTCCTCACGTACATACTCTGGAAATACGGGGTATAACATTCTCCCCTCCTTAGAAACATTCGTCCCGAATGTTCCTTCTCAAGACGGATAACGATGAAGTTCCTCTTAACTTAAACAAGTTGCCAATGCCACACATGGCGACAAAATAACACACGCTCCAATACTTAATCCAAGTCTACGAGGAATCACCTCTAACATCACAAAAACTCCCACCCAAGGGATAAAAGATACTCCCTTCGCACCTTCACTTTACAAAAGAAAAGATCACATCTATGTTCTTAACACGTGCTCGCTTCTTCCCTTACTGTCGCATCTTCTCGCAT
The DNA here is from genome assembly GCA_029844215.1 of Przewalskia tangutica. Classification (NCBI taxonomy): domain Eukaryota; kingdom Viridiplantae; phylum Streptophyta; class Magnoliopsida; order Solanales; family Solanaceae; genus Przewalskia; species Przewalskia tangutica. Next base: position 57,580 of record JAQGDG010000276.1, read on the forward strand.
ACACTCGAACTCTTTCTCATAACTTACCACATTCCTCGCATCGCTCGCTTCCAAAACCCTGGGTTACTACCTCCAACTTGGTCATCACTTACTGAGAATACTCTGGATGGATCTCCGATACTCTTCCGAACATAGCAACATGAAAGATCGGACGATCGCCTTCCTACGCTTGACGGCAATGCTAACTATATGCAACCCGACTACTCTACAAACAACTGCAAATGCCCAAAAGTAACTCGCTATATTCCTCTGCTTTTCCAAAACTCGCCACACCCTTTCCGGTGGTACCTTCAAGAAGACTCCACCGCCAACTCAACTCTAAGTGTCGCCGATCATCCGCACGACTTCGCTGACTCGAGCCGCCAATAATCTCTTCCGATAAGCTTCACCCTATCCACTTCGCCAAACAAGTATGAACCAACTATCCAACTTTGCCGACATCGAACCAATCGACCGACAACTTACACTTCCGCCCCTACAAAGCTTCGTAAGGCGATATCCGACATCAAATGGTAGTTATAAAACACTCCTCAACAGAGGCAACCATCCTCACAACTACCCTCAAATCCAAACACCGCCCGGCGGAGAATGCGATACTAAGACTCACCCGAGTTCCTAACCCCGCCTCGTAAAACCTCCGTAAAAGAAATACCAGAACTGGCTCCATCGTCACATAAGGTGAAAGTAGGCACCTCGTGCAACCTTACAACCTTCCCGATAACATCTCGCATAACCTCCGCCGAGTAAACGGCCCCGATCGAAGACAAGATGGCCGACCATCACCCGACCATCGGTCGAACGCATCCACGAACTCAGACGGTTAACTAAACTTCGCCTAACACCCTCGTGACTCTACCACCGGCGGGACCACCTCGAATCGACCCCACCACATTACCGCCACTGTTGACCCGCGATCGGCCCTTAACCCGACCCGCTATCGCGCGAAAGACTCTTGTTCCCCGATCCGGAACAATCTCACTAATCAAGTCACGAAAACCTAGTGGTCTTCTTAGCTCAACTACCCTCTTTCATATCATACCACCTGTGACTTACACAAATATATCTCACGCGCACTATGCACCGATAAGTGGTCAAACATAAAAATACATCTTTTACTCGATGGCCTTACCTCTAAGGTCTCCACGATAAAACTCTAAGGCTCCCACTTTCTCTATCCCCCAATCTTACCTGGTTAACTAACCATGATTTCTAATCACAATCTACATAATGTTAACTGAACGTAACACTTAAGATATACTTATCTTATCGCACATACAATCTCTGTAGAGGTTAAGGATACACCGTATCTACCGCTTCACTACCCTCCGCTGCTCTAATCAATCCGCCTGGGCGCAAGCATAACAAGTCGTCAAGAAGTACGACACACCCCACAATGACACTTACCACAACGCCACACCGGTGCGGGTGGCCTCTCCGCTAACACCCCTTTCTCTCAACTATCAATCTGCGAATCGACCGGGTAGGTCGAGTCCTCCTACTTGCATCCTCCTATTAGGACATCCTTTCGACATACGGCCCCGACGCACCGCAGTAAAACAAGCATCAACAAAAGATGACATTCCCCGACGACGCCGCACATCGTGAATACCGAGAAACAATCAATCCGGCTTACCGAACCTACGGTATCTGGAACCGTAAGCCCCGAGCTCACCAACCGCATACCCCAACGCCCCGAACCTCAGAGGACCACTGCAGACCGGGGCGCATATCCAGTCACCGAGGCGATTCGCCTCGAAAGTTACAAAGCGACTCGCCGACCGCCCTCTTCGCGATTCGTTAATCCGCCGATCTCTACGCCTTTTTCAGGCCGCGATAAGCTCAGACGCAGCCATGCTCATGCCCGATCAAGAGCTATTCTTACACAACCTTCTCTTAGATATTCATCAAGGCCCGCGATAAATCCGGTGACATCATATACCTCCGTAGCTTAAATCCCTGGCTAATACCGCGGTCGCTCTTTGCGCTATATTCTCTGCTCTCGTCGGAATCAAGGTGTAAATGTCATGGTCGCAGAGGAATCGCCGCCGCTGCGGCAACTCATTGGCCGGGCGACGCCGCAGAACTCCCCGAACGAAGCACCACCTCAGTGATGATTGGGCTGGCCCTCAGAATCTCTCTCAGATTTACTCAGCCTCCTCACCGCTTTCGCCTTCTGCCCGGCCGCTTACGCGAGGCATACCCGGTAAGGGAAAGAAATACGTTAGAGGGGTCCAACTTATAACACGCCTCTAAGGCACGATCTCGAGTGAGAAGAATGGAAACCAATCCTAAATATCCTATAGCCTCTCGACATTGGTGTGGCACACACACCGATAATCAAGACTTACTAGATACTGGTCAGACACTTTCCGAGGATTAATCGCCTGATACCACTTTTGTCACGACCGAACCTGCCCGGATCGTGCCTTACCCCGCACCCAAGTAGCCATACATCGTAATAATCAATAATATAAAACAAGACATGAATAAAGTGAAGTGTAAAACGCTTATTTGAGAAAAGTTGCCTTTTCGCAGTATATATAACAACTAGAACAGCTTACATCCCTTTACAATTCTGCCCACAACAAGATTTCATGCACTCTAAGAGTTTTATCAACAATGACGGACAGGCCCCGCCATACCCATGAATGTAAGTACTACCACGGCAGGGACTATACCATCGATAAGCCTCCGAGGAACGGAGCTTCCCAAACGCCGAATCGACTCCAAGAGCGAGGATCAACGATCGTGTACCTCTACCGCGCAGATGAACGCAGCCTCCGGCGGGGTCGCATAACAGTACCAAGTATGTGAAATCAGAAGCATCAAGTAAAATCACAGATTTAAAACCATTTGCAAATACAACCGCCAACCGCATATAGTGCCACAACATAAACAAGAACAAGGTAGATAAACCAGAAGGTCTTTTCTAGGCCGCTAATGATCGGGCAAGGCCAATCGCCATAGTATCATTATGCGTGTTTAATCTCGTGTCACGACCAACCTGCCCGCGGATCGTGCCTTACCTCGCACCCAAGTAGCCATACATCGAGTAATCTGGAATATAAAACAAGACATGAATAAAGTGAGGTGTAAAACGCTTATCTCGAGAAAACTTGCCATGCATATATATATATATCAACTAGAACAAGATATCCTTTTACAATTCTGCCCACAACAAGATTTCATGCACTCTAAGAATGATATGATAACAATGGCGGACAGTATTCCCGCCATACCTCAACGTAAGTACCTAAAACGACAGGACTATACCATCGATAAGCCTCCGAGAAACGGAGCTTCCCAAAACGCTGAATCGTGATCCTAAGAGCGAGGATCGATGATCGCGTACCTCTACCGCAGATGAACGCACTTCGGGCGAGGTCAAGATAACAGTACCAAGTATGTGAAATCAAAATATCAGAATGAAATCATAGTAGTCTATATAAAAGGAGACATGATGATAACCAAACTACGCTTCACAATAAATAAGCAATATGTCAAGTCGTGACTCACGCCTCAAAGTCATCACTCAATATATAACAATGGGTCTCACGCCCACAACATCAATCATGCCCGTGGAATACCTTCCTCACTGCCGACATTCTATGATATAAAAGCACCAAGGAATACATATGAACACCAGGTCCCACCTGTGTCATCATAAAACCGTGACGGTAAGTACGGCATAGCCGACTACTAAAACCCACAGCATCAACAAGGTCATAAATCAGATTACGAGATCCGCTTTGACCGCCACATGATCAAAGCCGCCACTCGCCCGCAGATCTAATGTGCGCGTTTAGCCTCGAACTTCCCGCAGCCCCGCATAGGCCACCCAATGGCCCGCATGAGGTATTCCCGCATCGAGGGTAGCTACTCCCGACATCGCCCCGACTCGCACCGCATGGCCACATAGACCGCATGAGGTATAACCCCGCACACTAACCTCGAACTCGTAGCTCGCATAGTCCCCGACCCGCATGAGGTATTCTCAATCACGGTCCTGCATCACCGAGATATACCCCGACGGAGGCGCTTTAACCCCGGATCATGTCAAGCGAGTGGTACAATACCAACATAATGGCTTATCGTTAAACAACATAAGCGATCGAGGAAACCCTTTACACAAACATCACAAGATACTAACACACGAAGATCCTAACATGTTTACTTATCAAACCAACAAGAAAGTTTTACAAGGCTATCACAACCCAACACAATCAAGTTATTCACACAAGGTACTTTCTACTTTATGTTAAACAAGTTCGGGTTTTTATCTCCAAAGTACTTCATACATTAACTCTTTAAAGATCCGTTTCTTTCACAAAAGTCACACAATACCCGTAGTATAAAAATAGAGTGACTATCTTTTTAAGTAAACCAAAACACTTCTCTTTGTAAAATCAAGTAACAACATTCTTTTCCAAACGTTCAAGTTTGCCTAATTTTAAATACTCAAGTTTCTCATTTTCGAAAGGTTTCAGAGTTCATAGTTTTAATCACTTAATGATATAATTCTCTTTTAAAACCATTTGAGAAACATATGCCTTATATGTGAGTAGGTTATTCTTGTTTATAACAATCTTATAACAGCAGCCATGATCTAGGAAATGTAATATCATTTTGTCTCATCTTAGCTTTTATGCAGATGGAGGTTTCTACTGGTTTTAATAATACTTAAATAGTCAATACATTTCCCTTTATTAGCGCTGCTGTGGTCTGTTCGATACTTATTCTGATTTCCAAATCAAGAAATATTATTCCTTTTAAAAACCAAGTACTCATTACTCATGAATGAGGTTTCACACTTTTTAACAAAATTCAGATTAGTTCAATTAAGTCAAGTCTCTTATCTTTTAAGATCAAGTCTCTTAACTTCTAAAATCAGTAAACCATTCTTTTTACTTCTCTTAAGCCGTTATACCTAACTTCCCATAAAGCTAGTATAACTCTTAAGCTTTTAAAACCAAGCATTACTCTTCTTTAAAAAAGGTTTCTTAACTCTTTTGAATTACTTCAGATTCTTTTTATTCAGGCTTAAGTCAAAAGACATTACCGTAAAACTACGTTCGCTACACACGACGCTCACCGTACTATATATATATTCTTTTAAAATATCATGCTCAAGAGGATAGGAAGAATCACATACCACGCGACGATTATCGACTATTAGCAAAACGCTCCACGGCTATAACCCGGCTAGCCTTGTCCACCTTTCAAGTAGAACATGCTACTTGTAGAACTTTCAACCTATAAAGGTTATACAAGTCTATCAACGTCTAGACTACTCGGTAGAATAAATCTAGATACAAGATTCTACGGAAAATTCAAGACTTCCCTACCCACAAACTTTACAAGTCTCATCAGAAATACACCCTATGTAAGTACAGCTAATTCCTTCTTATATACCTCCCTGGTATATACTTATACTTAATTCTTATACTTCAATAGTATGTAAACTCAATTACAAAAGGGAGACAAGATATTTACCTCGATAAGCCCAAAATTATCCAAGTTTAGATGTCGATCCTGAGCAACGTTTAGCTCCTACATCAAGCGCCCAACCCGCTCCAAACAACCCTTAGAAGTTCTACGCAACTTCTTCTTAATACTTCAACCGACTATGAAGATTTTCCTTAGGTTTCGTTTGAGACAAAAGGGCATAAGGTAGTATTTCCGGCTCTACGATAGAGGTATCTTTGGAATACTACAAGGTAAGGCTAAGGTATTTTGGTATAGTAACTATACTGAGAGTATTTTCTACCAAGAGTGGGGTACCTCTACCAACCCACTCAGAGTGGTGTACTGCCGCCAAGGCCTCTGTGAGGGTGTACCTCGCCAAGTCCTTCTCGGGCGGGGAGGGGGGGACGAAACCAACAAGAAAGGAGGGAGGATTTCAAGACTTGAAATTATCAGGATGAAGAAGTCTTCAAAGTGGGGTATTTATAGGAAGATCAAGGGCCAAGATCAAGCCATGCGGGGGGCAAGTGGAGGGCCAAGATTTGCCCAAGTACCCCCTATCCCTACTCCACAAAACAAGGCACAAAACAAGGTACCAAACAAGGCACAAAATAAGGCACAAAATAAGGCACAAAATCGTGCCAAGAACTCGCACAAGATCACGCCACTGAGGTGACAAGTGTCGCCTCTCGTTGGTCCAAAATATTTCGCCTCTGAAAATCCGCAAAATTATAAATGACATAGCCGATTTTTCCTCGCAAGCTTTGTAAAACGCTTCGAAAAACGATTCTTTCTAGTGTGAACAAATATTTTCGATCCTTGCCTATCTTAAGGCTCAATCTTTCGTGACGACGCCCCACGCATATACCGAAATACGGGTATAACATTCTCCTCCTTAGAAACATTCGTCCCGAATGTTCTTTCTAAGTCTCAAAACACACATGCGCCAGTATAGTTTTCACTGCTATACTTACGAAAACAATCACGCCACACCTGACCATAAAATAACACACGCACAAATACTAACATCCAAGTCCACGAGGAATCACCTCTAACATAACCAAAGTCTAAAATATACTTCCTTCGTACCTTCACTTTACAAACGAAATGATCACACCTCTGTTCTTAACACATGCTCGCTTCTTCCCTTACTCGTCTGCATTCGCCAGACACTCAAACTCTTTCTCATAACTTACCACATTTCTGTTACTACTTCAGCTTCCAAACCTCTGGGTTACTACCCCAACTTGGTCATCATTAACTGGGAACACTCCGGATGGATCTCCGATACTTTTCCGAACATAACAACACGAAAGACCGGACGTACCGCCTCCTACGTCGGACGACAATGCTAACTATAGGCAACTTGGCCTATTTTTCCAAATGATCTAAAAAGGCCCAAAGTAACTCGGGCTAAGTTTCTCCGCTTTCAATCTCGCCACACCTTCCGGTGGTACCTTCAAGACCCACCGCCAACTCGAACTCCCGTTGCCGCCGATTATCCGCACGACTTCTGTTGACACTGAGCTGCCGATAACCTCTCCTGGATAGGCTTCACCCTATCCACATCCTGCTGAAACAAGAATGAACCATCTATCTGAACCTTGCCAGCATCGAACCAATCGACCGGCAACTTATACTCCCGCCCCTACAAGGCGTCATAAGGCAATATCCGAACACTGAAATGGTAGCTAAAAACACTCCCTCAACAGGAGGCAACAATCCTCACCGCTACCCCTGAAATTCAAACACTGGACCGAGGGCGAATGCGCTACTGAGACTCACCTGAGTTCCTAACCCTGCCTGGTAAAACTTCCAGAAAAAGAAATAGCCATAACCTGGGTTTCACTGTCTGTCATAAGGTGAAAGTAGGCACCCCGTGCAGCCTTACAACCTTCCCGATATAATCATGTCGCACAATCCCTCTGCCGAGTAAACGGTCTTGACTGAAAGACAAGAGGGACTGACCTCATCGGCCCGACTACTGGTCGAACGCATCCACGAACTCGTACGCTGGTTAACTAAACTTGGGCCTAACACCCTCGTGACCCTACCGTCGTGACCACTCCGAATCGACCCGCCACCAAACAGTCTGGTTGACTCGCTGCATGGCCTCAACCCGACCCACTTTCGCAGAAACACTTGCTCCCGATCCGGAACAATCTCACTAATCAAGTTACGAGAACCTAGCGGTCTTCTTAACTCAACTACCCTCTTTCATTCACACTACTCAGGGACTCATCCCACAAACATAGCTCACGTGTACCATGTACTATGATAAGGGTCAAACACATAAAAATATATAAATCTCTAACTCGAGATGGCCTTGCCTCTAAGGTCTCTACGTATAAAACTCTAAGGCTCACACTTTCCTTATCCCCAATCTTACCCTTTTAACTAACCATGATTTCTAATCACAATTAACACACTGCTATCAGAACATAGCACTTAAGATATACTCATCTTATCACATATACTAATCTCTAGAGGGTTAAAGATATGCCTGTATCTACTGCTTCACTTCCCTTTGTCGTTCTAATTAATCATGCCCTGTTGGGCGCATAGCTAGGGAAGATGATGAATTAGCCACTGATCCCGGCGTCGAAGTTTCTACATCCGCGCCACCTCCTGACAATTTCTCGCAAAATGGCCCCGCTGGCCGTAAGCATAACAAGCCGCCGGAAGCACGACACTCCCACAATGACACCTACCACAACGCCACACCGAGCGGGTGGCCTCTCGCTAATACCCTTCCTCTCCGAACCATCAATCCGGTTGGCCGAACCGACGCATTCGTGGAATTAGAAGCCCCGAGCTCACTAACTCTCGCATACCCCGAACGCCCCGAACCGCTGAGGACCATTCTCAGACCGGGCAGAGGTGCATATCTAATCACGAGGTGGTTCACCTCGAAAGTTACCAAAGGACCTCGCTGCTCGCCCTCTTCGCCGATCTTGGTTAACCCATTGATCTCACGCTTTCTCGCCGCGCATAAGCCCGCATACGTGCCATGCTCAAGCTTCAATCAAGATCTACTTGCACAACCTCTCTTAGATAGTTATCAAGTCCCCGTGATAAAGCGATACATCATACTCTCGTAGCTACATCCTTAGCTAGTAACAGGTCGCCTCTTTGCAATCTATACTTTCGCACGGCCGTGGAATCAAGGTTCGAATATCATGGCCGCAGAGGAATCGCTGCCAGCGGCTAGACTCTGGGATCGCGACGCCGCAGTAACTCCCCGAATGAAGCACCAACTCAGTGATGGTTGGGCCTCGTGCCTCGTGAACCCTCTCAGATTTACCGCAGCCTCCTCACCGCTTTGCCCTTCTTCGCCCAGTTGCCTTACGCGGAGGCATAACTGTAAGGGAAAGAAATACGTTAGAGGGGTCCAACTTATAACATAGTTCTAAGCACGATCTCAGAGTGAGAAGAATGGAAACCAATCCTAAATATCCTATAGCCTCCTCGATTATCGTGGTGCACAACACACCGATAATCAAGACTTACTTGATACGGTTCGTAGACACTTTCCGAGGATTAATCGCTCGATACCACTTTGTCACGACCAACCTGCCCGCGGATCGTGCCTTACCCCGCACCCAAGTAGCCATACATCGAGTAATCGGAATATAAAACAAGACATGAATAAAGTGAGGTGTAAAACAGCTTATTCGAGAAAACTTGCTCATGCGGCATATATATATATATCAACTAGAATGCTACATCCTTTACAATTCTGCCTACAACAAGCATTTCATGCACTTCTAAGAATGATATGATAATAATGGCGGACAGGTTCGCCATACCCCAATCTAAGTACCTACAACGACTGTGACTATACCACCGATAAGCCTCCGAGAAACGGAGCTTCCCAAAACGCTCAATCGTGATCCTAAGAGCGAGGATCGATGATCGTGTACTTACTGCGCATGAACGCAGCTTCCGGAGGTCAAGCATAACAGTACCAAGTATGTGAAATCAAAATATCAGAATGAAATCATAGTAGTCTATATAAAACAGAGACATGATGATAACCAAACTACGCTCACAATAAATAAGCAACATGTCAAGTCGTGACTCACGCCTCAAAGTCATCACTCAAATATAACTACGGGTCTCACGCCCACAACATCAATCATGCCCGTGGAATACCTTCCTCATCGCCTGGCCTATGATATAAAAACACCAAGGAATACACATGAACACCAGTCCCACCTGTGTCATCATAAAACCGCACGGTAAGTACGAAGGCATAGCCGACTACTAAAACCCACGCACTCAACAAGGTCATAAATCAGATCATGAGATCTGCTCTGCACCGCCACATGATCAAAGATGGCCACTCGCTCGCAAAGATCTAATGCGCGCGCTTCAGCCCCGAACTTCCCGCAGCCCGCATAGGCCACTCCCATGGCCCGCATGAGGTATTCCCGCGTCGAGGGTAGCTACTCCGGCATCGCCCCGACTCGCATCGCGATGGCCACATAGACCGCATGAGGTATAACCCCGCACACTAACTCGAACTCGTAGCTCCGCATAGGTCCCCGAACCGCTCGAGGTATTCTCGAATCATGGTCCTGCATCACCGAGATATACCCCAGACGGAGGCGCCTTAACCCCCGGGATCATGTTAAGGTGAGTGGTACAATACCAACATAACGGCTGATCGTTAAAAAACATAAGCGCGATCGAGGGAAACCCCTTTACACAAACATCACAAGATACTAACACACGTAGCATCCTAACATGTTTACTTATCAAACCAACAAGAAAGTTTTACAAGGCTATCACAACCCAACACAATCAAGTTATTCACACAAGGTACTTTCTACTTTATGTTAAACAAGTTCGGGTTTTTATCCCCAAAGTACTTCATACATTAACTCTTTAAAGATCCGCTTTCTCACAAAAGTCACACAATACCCGTAGTATAAAAATAGAGTGACTATCTTTTTAAGTAAACCAAAACACTTCTCTTTGTAAAATCAAGTAACAACATTCTTTTCCAAACGTTCAAGTTTGCCTAATTTTAAATACTCAAGTTTCTCATTTTCGAAAGGTTTTGTAGTTCATAGTTTTAATCACTTAATGATATAATTCTCTTTAAAACCATTTGAGAAACATATGCCTTATATGTGAGTAGGTTATTCTTGTTTATAACAATCTTATAACAAAGAACCATGATCTAGGAAATGTAATATCATTTTGTCTCATCTTAGCTTTTATGCAGATGGAGGTTTCATCGTTTTAATAATACTTAAATAGTCAATACATTTCCTTTATTAGCGCTAATGTGGTCCTGCTCGATACTTATTCGATTTCGAAATCAAGAAACATTATTCCTTTTATAAAACCAAGTACTCATTACTCACGAATGAGGTTTCACACTTTTTAACAAAATTCATTAATTCAATTAAGGCAAGTCTCTTATCTTTTAAGATCAAGTCTCTTAACTTCTAAAATCAGTAAACCATTCTTTTTACTTCTCTTAAGCCGTTATACCTAACTTCCCATAAAGCTAGTATAACTCTTAATCTTTTAAAACCAAGCATTACTCTTCTTTCAAAAAGGTTTCTTAACTCTTTTGAATTACTGCATTCTTTTATTCAGCTTAAGTCAAAAGACATTGCCGTAAAACTACGTTCAGTTACACACGTACGTCTACCGTACTATATATATATTCTTTTAAAATATCATGCTCAAGAGGATAGGAAGAATCACATACCTCGCGACGATTATCGACTATTATCAAAACGCTCCACGGCTATAACCCGGCTAACCTTGTCCACCTTTCAAGTAGAACATGCTACTTGCAGAACTTTCAACCTATAAAGGTTATACAAGTCTATCAACGTCTAGACTACTCGGTAGAATAAATCTAGATACAAGATTCTACGGAAAATTGGGCAAGACTTCCTACCCACAAACTTTACAAGTCTATCAGAATATAGTCCTACGTAAGTACAGTTCAATTCCCTTCTTATATACCTCCCTGGTATATACTTATACTTAATTCTTATACTTTAATAGTATGTAAACTCAATTACAAAAGGGAGACAAGATATTTACCTCGATAAGCCCAAAATTATCCAAGTTTAAATGTCGATCCTGAGCAACGTTTAGCTCCTACACTGGGCGCTCCAACCCGCTCCAAACAACCCTTAGAAGTTCTACGCAACTTCTTCTTAATACTTCAACCGACTATGAAGATTTTCCTTAGGTTTCGCTTTTGAGACAAAACGGGCATCAGGTAGTATTTCCGGGCTCTACGTATAGAGGTATCTTTGGAATACTACAAGGTAAGGCTAAGGTATTTTGGTATAGTAACTATACTTGGAGAGTATTTTCTACCAAGAGGGGGTACTCGGCCACCCCACTGGGAGGGGTGTACCCCTCGCCAAGGCTTCAGGAGGGTGTACCTCGCCAAGGCCTTCTCGAAGGGGGAGGGGGGGACAAAACCAACAAGAAAGGAGGGAGGATTTCAAGACTTGGTAATTATTGTGAATGAAGAAGTCTTCAAAGGGGGGGGGGGTATTTATAGGAAGATCAATGGCCAAGATCAAGCCATGTGGGGGGCAAGTGGAGGGCCAAGATTTGCCCAAGTGCCCCCTATCCCTACTCCACAAAACAAGGCACAAAACAAGGCACCAAACAAGGCACAAAATAAGGCACAAAATAAGGCACAAAATCGTGCCAAGAACCGGCCACAAGACCGCCCACTTGAGGGTGACAAGTGTCGCCCTCTCGTTGGTCCAAAATATTTCGTCTCTCGAAAATCCGCAAAATTATAAATGACATAGCCGAATTTTTCCTCGCAAGCTTTGTAAAACGCTTCGTCGAAAAAGATTCTTTAGAGTTGTGAACAAATATTTTCGATCCTTGCCTATCTTAAGGCTCAACTTTCGTGACGCACGCCCCACGCATATACTCCGGAAATACGGTATAACATCCTCGACTTCCCGCAGCCCGCATAGGTCACACACGCACCGCATTTAGGTATTCCTCGACGGTAGCTAACCCCTGCATTCTCCCTCGACTCGCGCACCGCATAGTCTCAATAGACCGCGTAGTCACACATCGCATAGGGCATCCCCGTGACGGGATAAACACTTAATGATCAATCACGAGCATACCGCCGCCCGCATAGTCACATAGACCGCGATAGCCGATAGACCCGCATCAAGGGTGGCAAGCCCTCGGTATAACAAGTCAAGGGGGTATGTGATATAATAACATAACAGCTTATCGTTAAATAACATAAGCACAACAAGGGAAACCCCTTTACACAAACATCACCAGATACTAACACACGTAGCATCCTAACATGTTTACTTATCAAATCAACAAGAAAGTATTACAAGGCTATCACCAACCAACACAATCAAGTTATTCACACAAGGTACTTTCTACTTTATGTTAACAATTTCGGGTTTTTATCCCCAAAGTACTTCATACATTAACTCTTTAAAAGATCCGTTTCTTTCACAAAAGTCACACAATACCCGTAGTATTTAAAATAGAGTGACTATCTTTTTAAGTAAACCAAAACACTTCCTTTTGTAAAATCAAGTAACAACATTATTTTCCAAACGTTCAAGTTTGCCTAATTTCAAATGCTCAAGTTTCTCATTTTCGAAAGGTTTCGTAGTTCGTAGTCTTAATCACTTAATAATATAATTCTCTTTTAAAACCATTTGAGAAACATATGCCTTATGTGTGAGTAGGTTATTCTTGTTCATAACAATATTATTAATGCAGCCATGATCTAGGAAATGTAATATCATTTTGTCTCATCTTAGCTTCTATGCAGATGGAGGTTTCTACTGGTTTTAATAATACTTAATTAGTCAAAACATTTCCCTTTATTAACGCTGCAGTGGTTTGTTCGACACTTATTCTGATTTCAGAAATTAGTAAAACATTATTCCTTTTAAAAACCAAGTACTCATTACTCACGAATGAGGTTTCACACAAAATTCATATTAATTCCTTTAAGTCAAGTCTCTTATCTTTTAAGATCAAGTCTCTTAACTTCTAAAATTAATAAACCATTCTTTTTATCTCTCTTAAGTCGTTATACCTAACTTCCCATAAAGCTAGTATAACTCTTAAGCTTTTAAAACCAAGCATTACTCTTCTTTCAAAAAGGTTTCTTAATTATTTTGAAATACTTCAAGATTCTTTATTATTCAGGCTTAAGTCAAAAGACATTGCCGTAAAACTACGTTCAGTTAACACACGTACGTCTACCGTACTATATATATATTCTTAAAATATCATGCTCAAGAGTATAGGAAGAATCACATACCTCGCGACGATTATCGGCTATTAGCAAAACGCTCCACGGCTATAACCCGGCTAGCCTTGTCCACCTTTCAAGTAGTACATGCTACTCGCAGAACATTCAACCTATAAAGGTTATATTAGTCTATCAACTTCTACACTAATATTCTTCTGATGCGATTTCAGTTCAAGTCTTTACTGTAATATCCTTCTATTACAGTTCAATTCTCTTCTATGAATCTTATATTCATTTCTATACAACTACAGTATGTAATTTCCAATTACAAAGAAGGATAGGATTATTTACCTCGGTAAGCCCAAAATTATCCAAGTTTAATGTCGATCCTGAGCAACGTTTAGCTCCTACTCCGGGTGCTCCAACCCGCTCCAAACAACCCTTAGAAGTTCTACGAAACTTCTTCCTATTACTTCAACCAACTGTGAAGATTTTCCGTAGGGTTTCATTAGTGATCAAGGGAAGTATAATAGTATTTCTGGGCTTTTAGTATAAGTGTAACCTTGGAATACTACAAGGTATGTGGGCCAAGGTATTTTGGAATAGTAACAATACTTGGAGAGTATTTCTACCAAGGGGGGGGGGGTATTTATACGAGGCAACACAAGAGAGGTACTCGGCCAAGGCCACTAGGAGGGGTACCTCGCCAAGTGGCCTTCTCAAAGGGAGGGGGGAGAGGTTTGGACGAAACTATAGAGAGGGAGGGAGAGGGACTTCAAGACTTAGAGATTTTTGTGGATGAAGAAGTCTTCACAAAGGGGGGGTATTTATAGGACAACCAAGGGCCAAGATCAAGCCAAGTGGTAGGCAAGTGTAGGGTGAGGATTTACCCATGTGTACCTTATCCAACTACCACACAAAAATATCACAAATATCCTACCTAACCCAAGACTCCAATTCGTCCAAGAAACGCCCATGAATCCGCCACTTTGAGGGTGACAAGTGTCACCCTCCCGTTGGTCCAAAATGTTTCATCTCTCGGAAAAATCCGCAAAAATTAGAAATGACATAGCCGTAATTTTCCCTTCGCAAGTCTTGTAAAACGTTTCGTCGAAAAACGATTCCTTTCGGTAGTTGTGAACAAAATTTTCGGCCCTTGCCTACTTTAAGGCTCAAACTTTTCTACGTACGTCCTCACGTACATACTCTGGAAATACGGGGTATAACATTCTCCCCTCCTTAGAAACATTCGTTCCGAATGTTCCTTCTCAAGACGGATAACGATGAAGTTCCTCTTAACTTAAACAAGTTGCCAATGCCACACATGGCCACAAAATAACACACGCTCCAATACTTAATCCAAGTCTACGAGGAATCACCTCTAACATCACAAAAACTCCCACCCAAGGGATAAAAGATACTCCCTTCGCACCTTCACTTTACAAAAGAAAAGATCACATCTATGTTCTTAACACGTGCTCGCTTCTTCCCTTACTCGTCGCACTTTCTCGTACACTCGAACTCTTTCTCATAACTTACCACATTCCCATATCGCTTGGCCAAAACCCCGGGTTACTACCTCAACTTGGTCACTAATCGAGAATACTCGATGGATCTCCAAACTCTTCCAACATAGCAACATGAAAGATCGGACGCATCGCCTCCTACGCCGGACGGCAATGCTAACTATATGCAACCCGACTACTCTACAAACAATCTGCAAATGCCCAAAAGTAACTCGGCTAAGTTCCTCTGCTTTCCAAAACTCGCCACACCCTTTCCGGTGGTACCTTCAAGAAGACCCACCGCCAACCTGAACTCTAAGTGTCGCCGATCATCCGCATCGACTTCGCTGACTCGAGCCGCCAATAATCTCTTCGGATAAGCTTCACCCTATCCACTTCCTGCCGAAACAAGTATGAACCAACTAT
This sequence comes from Przewalskia tangutica, assembly GCA_029844215.1. Lineage (NCBI taxonomy): Eukaryota > Viridiplantae > Streptophyta > Magnoliopsida > Solanales > Solanaceae > Przewalskia > Przewalskia tangutica. The sequence goes on from JAQGDG010000276.1 coordinate 73,216, forward strand.
CTGAACTTTGCCGACATCGAACCAATCGACCGGCAACTTACACTTCCGCCCCTACAAGGCTTCGTAAGGAGATATCCGAATACTGAAATGGTAGTTATAAAAACACTCCCTCAACAGGAGGCAACCATCCTCACAGCTACCCCTGAAATCCAAACACTGGCCCGAGGGAGAATGCGATACTAAGACTCACCTGAGTTCCTAACCCTGCCTGGTAAAACCTCCAGAAAGAAACACCAGAACCTGGCTCCACTCGCATAAGGTGAAAGTAGGCACCTCATGCAACCTTACAACCTTCCTGAATAACATCTCGCATAACCCTCTGCCGAGTAAACGGTCCTGGCTGAAAGACAAGATGGGCTGACCTCATCGGCCCGACTACTGATCGAACGCTTCCACGAACTCGTACGATGGTTAACTAAACTTGGGCCTAGCGCCTCATGACTTACCACCAAGTGACCACCTCGAACCGACCCACCACATTACCGCCACGGTTGACCCGCAATCGGTCCCCAACCGGACCCGCTATCGCGCGAAAGACTCTTGTTCCCCGATCCGGAACAATCTCACTAATCAAGTCACGAAAACCTAGTGGTCTTCTTAGCTCAACTACCCTCTTTCATATCATACCACTCAGGGACTTACCACACAAATATATCTCACGTGCACTATGCACTCCGATAAGGGTCAAACATAAAAATACATCTTTTACTCGAGATGGCCTTACCTCTAAGGTCTCCACGTATAAAACTCTAAGGCTCCCACTTTCTCTATCCCCCAATATTACCTGGTTAACTAACCATGATTTCTAATCACAATCTACATAATGTTAACTGAACGTAACACTTAAGATATACTTATCTTATCGCACATACAATCTCTAGAGGGTTAAGGATACACCTGTATCTACTGCTTCACTACCCTCTCGCTGCTCTAATCAATCACGCTCACTGGGCGCAAGCATAACAAGCTGTCGAAGAAGTACGACACACCCCACAATGACACTTACCACAACGGCCACACCGAGGTGGGGGTGGCCTCCTCTGGCTAACACCCCTTTCTCCGAACCATCAATCACGAATCGATCCGGGTAGCCGAGTCCTCCTACTTGCATCCCTCCTACTAGGACATCCTTTCGACACATGGCCCTGACGACCGCAGGTAAAACAAGCATCAACAAAAGATGACATTCCCCGGGATGACGCCTGCCACACTGTGAATACTGAGGAAACAACTGAATCCGGTCGGTTGGAACCTACGTATCTCGTGAACGAAGCCCCGAGCTCGACCAACTCCGCATACCCCGAACGCCCCAACCACAGAGGACCACTGCACCGGTGGGGCGCATATCCAGTCTTACGAGGCGATTCGCCTCGAAAGTTACAAAAGGACCTGCCGTCCGCCTCTTCACGATCTTGGTTAATCCGTCGATCTCTACGTTCCTTTGTGTGCTGCGCATAAGCCTGTACGCAGGCCATGCTCATGCCTGACTGAAGAGCTATTCTTACACAACCTTCTCTTAGATATTCATCAAGGCCCGCGATAAATCGGTACATCATATACCCTCTGGTAGCTTAAATCCCTAGCTAATAACAGGGTCGTCTCTTTGCAGTCTATATTCTCTGTTCCTGGTCGTGGAACTGAAGGTGTAAATGTCATGGTCGCAGTAGGAACTGCTGCCGACGCTAAACTCATTGGGCCGGGCGACGTCGCGTAACTCCCGAATGAAGCACCACCCGGTGATGATTGGGCTGTGCCTCGTAACCCTCTCGTGTTCTACTCGCAGCCTCGGCCGCCTTGCCTCTTCTGGCCCGGTTGCCTTACGCGGAGGCATAGCGGTAAGGGAAAGAAATACGTTAGAGGTCCAACTTATAACACGACTCTAAGGCACGATCTACGAGTGAGAAGAATGGAAACCAATCCTAAATATCCTATAGCCTCACGATTATTGGTGTGGTGCAACACACCGATAATCAAGACTCTACTAGATACGGTCTGACACTTTCCGAGGATTAATCGCTCGATACCACTTTTTGTCACGACCAACCGCCCGTGGATCGTGCCTTACCCGCACCCAAGTAGCCATACATCGTAATAATCTAATATAAAACAAGACATGAATAAAGTGAAGTGTAAAACAGCTTATCCGAGAAAAGTTGTCTTTCGGCATGTATATATAACAACTAGAACGATTACATCCTTTACAATTCTGCCACAACATTTAGATGCACTTAAGAGTTTTATCAACAATGACGGACAGTGGCCCGCCATACCACAATGTAAGTACCTACCACGACAGGACTATACCATCGATAAGCCTCGGGAACGGAGCTTCCCAAACGCCGAATCGTGACCTAGAGCGAGGATCAACGATCGTGTACTCTACTGCGGCATGAACGCAGCCTCGAAGAAGCCGCATAACAGTACCAAGTATGTGAAATCGTAGCATCAAGTAAAATCACGATTTAAAACCATTTGCAAATACAACCAGTTCAAGCGCATATAGTGTCACAACATAAACAAGAGCGAGGTAGATAAATCATAATGTGTCTTTTCTAGGCCGCGAATGATCGAAGCAAGGCCAATCGCCCATAGTATCATTATGCGTGTTTAATCACGTGTCACGACTAACCCGGCCCGTGGATCGTGCCTTACCCTGCACCCAAGTAGCCATACATCGAGTAATCGGCGAATATAAAACAAGACATGAATAAAGTGAGGTGTAAAGCGCTTATTCGAGAAAACTTGCCTCATGCATATATATATATATCAACTAGAACGATACATCCCTTTTTACAATTACGCCACAACATTACATGCACTTAAGAATGATATGACAACAATGGCGGGACAGTGGCCCCGCCATACCACCGAATGTAAGTACCTACAACGAGGGGACTATACCATCGATAAGCCTCGAGAAACGGAGCTTCCCAAAATGCTGAATCGTGATCCTAAGAGCGAGGATCGATGATTGGTGTACCTTACTGCGGCATGAACGCAAATTTCCGGAGGAGTCGATAATGAGTACAGTATGAAACTGAAATACGTAAATGAAATCATAGTAGTCTATATAAAATAGGAGACATGTATGATAACCAAACTCTGATTCACAATAAATAAGCGGTCATGTCAAGTCGAGGACTCACGCCTCAAAGTCATCACTCAAATATAACTATGGGTCTCACGCCCACAACATCAATCATTCCGTGGAATACCTTCCTCACCGCCGATCTATGATATAAAAGCACGAGGAATACACATGAACACCAGTCCCACGTGTCATCATAAAAACCGTGCGGGGTAAGTACGAAGGCAAAGCGACTACTAAAACCCAGCACCAACAAGGTCATAAATCGTATCATGAGATCTGTCTGACCGTCACATGATCAAAGGCGGCCTTCGCGCGATATCTAATGTCGCGTCTAGCCACGGAACTTCGCGACTCCGCGCAGGCCACTCCAATGGCCCGCATGAGGTATTCCGCATCGGTAGCTACTCCCGGCATCGTCCCGACTCGCATCCGCGTGGCGCCACATAGACGCGTGAGGTATAACCCCGCACACTAACCGGAACTCTCGTAGCTCGCGTAGGTCCTCGGACCCGCATGAGGTATTCTCGAATCATGGTCCCAGACCGCCTGAGATATACCCCGCATCGGAGGGCAGCTTAACCCCCGGGATCATGTCAAGGTGAGTGGTACAATACCAACATAATGGCTGATCGTTAAACAACATAAGCGCGATCGAGGGAAACCCCTTTACACAAACATCACAAGATACTAACACACGTAGCATCCTAACATGTTTACTTATCAAACCAACAAGAAAGTTTTACAAGGCTATCACAACCCAACACAATCAAGTTATTCACACAAGGTACTTTCTACTTTATGTTAAACAAGTTCGGTTTTTATCTCCAAAGTACTTAAATACATTAACTCTTTAAAGATCCGCTTCTTTCACAAAAGTCACACAATACGTAGTATTAAAATAGAGTGACTATCTTTTTAAGTAAACCAAAACACTTCTCTTTGTAAAATCAAGTAACAACATTCTTTTCCAAACGTTCAAGTTTGCCTAATTTTAAATACTCAAGTTTCTCATTTTCGAAAGGTTTCGTAGTTCATAGTTTTAATCACTTAATGATATAATTCTCTTTTAAAACCATTTGAGAAACATATGCCTTATATGTGAGTAGGTTATTCTTGTTTATAACAATCTTATAACAGCAGCCATGATCTAGGAAATGTAATATCATTTTGTCTCATCTTAGCTTTTATGCAGATGGAGGTTTCTCTCTTGGTTTAATAATACTTAAATAGTCATTACATTTCCCTTTATTAGCGCCACGTGGTCCTGCATTCGATACTTATTCGATTTCAAATCGGTAAAACATTATTCCTTTTAAAAACCAAGTACTCATTACTCACGAATGAGGTTTCACACTTTTAACAAAATTGATTAATTCAATTAAGTCAAGTCTCTTATCTTTTAAGATCAAGTCTCTTAACTTCTAAAATCAGTAAACCATTCTTTTTACTTCTCTTAAGCCGTTATACCTAACTTCCCATAAAGCTAGTATAACTCTTAAGCTTTTAAAACCAAGCATTACTCTTCTTTCAAAAGGTTTCTTAACTCTTTTGAATTCTGCATTCTTTTTATTGGGCTTAAGTCAAAAGACATTACCGTAAAACTACGTTCGATTACACACGTCGTCTACCGTCTTATATATATATTCTTTTAAAATATCATGCTCAAGAGGATAGGAAGAATCACATACCTCGCGACGATTATCGACTATTAGCAAAACGCTCCACGGCTATAACCCGGCTAGCCTTGTCCACCTTTCAAGTAGAACATGCTACTTGCAGAACTTTCAACCTATAAAGGTTATACAAGTCTATCAACGTCTAGACTACTCGGTAGAATAAATCTAGATACAAGATTCTACGGAAAATTGGGCAGCACTTCACTACCCGTCAAACTTTACAAGTCTACTGTAAATACAGTCCTATGTAAGTACAGTTCAATTCCCTTCTTATATACCTCCCTGGTATATACTTATACTTAATTCTTATACTTCAATAGTATGTAAACTCAATTACAAAAGGGAGAAAAGATATTTACCTCGATAAGCCCAAAATTATCCAAGTTTAAATGTCGATCTTGAGCAACGTTTAGCTCCTACACTGGGCGCTCCAACCCGCTCCAAACAACCCTTAGAAGTTCTACGCAACTTCTTCTTAATACTTCAACCGACTATGAAGATTTTCCTTAGGGTTTCGTTTTGAGACAAAAAGGGCATAAGGTAGTATTTCCGGGCTCTACGTATAGAGGTATCTTTGGAATACTACAAGGTAAGGCTAAGGTATTTTGGTATAGTAACTATACTTGGAGAGTATTTTCTACCAAGACGTGGTACCTCTGCCACCCCACTAGGAGGGTGTACCGTCGCCAAGGCCTCACAGGAGGGGGTGTACCCCTCGGCCAAGGCCTTCTCGAAGGGGGAGGGGGGGGGGGGGGACGAAACCAACAAGAAAGGAGGGAGGATTTCAAGACTTGGAAATTATTGTGGATGAAGAAGTCTTCAAAGGGGGGGGTATTTATAGGAAGATCAATGGCCAAGATCAAGCCATGTGGGGGGCAAGTGGAGGGCCAAGATTTGCCCAAGTGCCCCCTATCCCTACTCCACAAAACAAGGCACAAAACAAGGCACCAAACAAGGCACAAAATAAGGCACAAAATAAGGCACAAAATCGTGCCAAGAACCGGCCACAAGACCGCCCACTTGAGGGTGACAAGTGTCGCCCTCTCGTTGGTCCAAAATATTTCGTCTCTCGGAAAAATCCGCAAAAATTATAAATGACATAGCCGAATTTTTCCCCTCGCAAGCTTTGTAAAACGTTTCGTCGAAAAACGATTCTTTTCGGTAGTTGTGAACAAATATTTTCGATCCTTGCCTATCTTAAGGCTCAAACTTTCGTACGTACGTCCTTACGTACATACTCTGGAAATACGGGGTATAACATTCTCTCCTCCTTAGAAACATTCGTCCCGAATGTTCTTTCTAAGTCTCAAAACACACATGCGCCAGTATAGTTTTCACTGCTATACTTACGAAAACAATCACGCCACACCTGACCATAAAATAACACACGCGCAAATACTAACATCCAAGTCCACGAGGAATCACCTCTAACATAACCAAAGCTCCTACCCGAGGTCTAAAATATACTTCGCCCTTCACTTTACAAACGAAATGATCACACCTCTGTTCTTAACACATGCTCGCTTTCCTTACTCGTCGTACCGCTCGTTACTCGAACTCTTTCTCATAACTTACCACATTTCTTTTACTGCTTCAGCTTCCAAACCTCTGGGTTACTACCCCAACTTGGTCATCATTAACTGGGAACACTCCGGATGGATCTCCGATACTTTTCCGAAAATAACAACACGAAAGACCGGACGTACCGCCTCCTACGTCGGACGGCAATGCTAACTATAGGCAACTTGGCCTATTTTTCCAAATGATCTGAAAAGGCCCAAAGTAACTCGGGATAAGTTTCCTCTGTTTTCCGAATCTCGTCACACCGCCGGTGGTACCTTGAAGACCCACACTGAACTCCAAGCGTCGTAAATCGATTATCCGCCGACTTCTGTTGACAAGCCGCCGATAACCTCTCTGGATAGGCTTCACCCTATCCACATCCTGCTGAAACAAGAATGAACCATCTATCTGAACCTGGCCAGCATCGAACCAATCGACCGGCAACTTATACTCCCGCCCCTACAAGGCGTCATAAGGCAATATCCGAACACTGAAATGGTAGCTAAAAACACTCCCTCAACAGGAGGCAACAATCCTCACCGCTACCCCTGAAATCCAAACACTAGACCGAGGGCGAATGCGTGCGAGACTCACGAGTTCCTAACCTGCTGGTAAAACTTCCGAAAGAAATAGCCATAACACGGGCTTCACTGCGTCATAAGGTGAAAGTAGGCACCCGTGCAGCCTTACAACCTTCCGATATAATCATGTCGCAATCCTCTGCGAGTAAGCGGTCTTGGTGAAAGACAAGAGGATCGACCTCATCGGCGGACCTGCGGTCGAACGCATCCACGAACTCGTCTGCTGGTTAACTAAACTTGGGCCTAACACCTCGTGACCCTACGCTGGCGGGACCACCACGACCCACCACCAAAGCAGTGCGGGTTGACCGTAGCGTAGCCTCAACCCGACCCACTTTCGCGCAAAACACTTGCTCCCCGATCCGGAACAATCTCACTAATCAAGTTACGAGAACCTAGCGGTCTTCTTAACTCAACTACCCTCTTTCATTCACACTACTCAGGGACTCATCCCATAAACATAGCTCACGTGTACCATGTACTATGATAAGGGTCAAACACATAAAAATATATAAATCTCTAACTCGAGATGGCCTTGCCTCTAAGGTCTCTACGTATAAAACTCTAAGGCTCACACTTTCCTTATCCCCAATCTTACCCTTTTAACTAACCATGATTTCTAATCACAATTAACACACTGCTATCAGAACATAGCACTTAAGATATACTCATCTTATCACATATACTAATCTCTAGAGGGTTAAAGATATGCCTGTATCTACTGCTTCACTTCCCTTTGTCGTTCTAATTAATCCTGCCCTGTTGGGCGCATAGCTAGGGAAGATGATGAATTAGCCACTGATCCCGAAGGCTGAGTTTCTACATCCGCGCCACCTGCAGTGGACAATTTCGCAAATGGCCTGTGGTGTAAGCATAACAAGGCTGTCGAAGAAGCGACACTCCCACAACGACACCTACCACAATGGCCACGCGAGGTGGGGTGGCCTCTCAACTAACACCGCCTCTCCGACCATCGAATCCGGTGAACGAAGCGGTATCTGTGAATTAGAAGCCCTGGAGCCCTGACCAACTCCTGCATACCCCGAACGTCCTGAACCCTGTGGAGGACCATTCTGCACTGGCGGAGGCGCATATCTAATCTGCTGCTGAGGTGGTTCACCTCGAAAGTTACCAAAGGACCCTGCTGTTCTGGCCCTCTTCTGCTGATCTTGGTTAACCCGTTGATCCCTACGTTTCTCGGCCTGCTGCGCATAAGCCCGTACACAGGCCATGCTCAAGCCTAACTGAAGAACTACTCTTGCACAACCCTCTCTTAGATAGTTATCAAGACCCGTGATAAAGCGATACATCATACTCTCTGGTAGCTACATCCTTAGCTAGTAACGAGTCTCTTTGCAATCTATACTTTACGCTGCCGTCGTGGGCGAAGGTTCGAATATCATGGCGCGGTAATGGAGCTAATTGCGTGTGCTAGACTCTGCTTTGGGGTGGCGGCGCCAGCGAACTCCCGAATGAAGCACCAACTCGGGTGATGGTTGGGCTGTGCCCTCGTAACCCTCAGATTTACTCGCAGCTCCTCACCGCCTTGCCCTTCAGGCCGGGTTGCCTTACGGAGGCATAATGGTAAGGGAAAGAAATACGTTAGAGGTCCGACTTATAACACGACTCTAAGCACGATCTCGAGTGAGAAGAATGGAAACCGATCCTAAATATCCTATAGCCTCACGATTATTGGTGTGGTGCACAACACGCGATAATCAAGACTCTACTGATCACGGTCTGTAGACACTTTCAGGATTAATCGCTCTGATACCACTTTTGTCACGACCAACAGGGCGTGGTAGTGCCTTACGGGCACCCAGTAGCCATACATCGAGTAATCGCGGAATATAAAACAAGACATGAATAAAGTGAGGTGTAAAGCGATTATCTGAGAAAACTTGCCTTGCGGCATATATATATATATCAACGAAATTCGTCCCTTTTACAATTACGCCTGCATTACTACAGACCTCTAGAATGATATGACAATAATGGCGGGGCGGGGCCGCCATACCCTGAATGTAAGTACCTGATGACAGGACTATACGTGATAAGCCTCGGAGAAAGCGGAGCTTCCCAAACGCTGAACTGATCTAGAGCGAGGATCGATGGCGCGTGTACCTCTACTGCGGCATGAGCGCGGCCCGGAGAGTCGATACAACAGTACCAAGTATGTGGCAAAATCGTAAATGAAATCATAGTAGTCTATATAAAGCAGGAGACATGTATGATAACCAAACTACGATTCCTGATAAATAAGCGATCATGTCAAGTCGGGGACTCACGCCTCAAAGTCATCACTCAAATATAACTATGGGTCTCACGCCACAACATCAATCATGCTCGTGGAATACCTTCCTCACCTGGCGATCTATGATATAAAAGCACCAAGGAATACACATGAACACCAGGTCCACTGTGTCATCATAAAAGCATGCGGGTAAGTGCGAAGGCATAGCCGACTACTAAAACCACGGTACCAACAAGGTCATAAAGCGTATCATGAGATCTGTCTAGGCCGTCACATGATCAAAGCCGCCACTCGCCCGCGATATCTAATGTGCGCGTCTAGCCACAGAACTTCCGCGACTCGCATAGGCCACTCCGATGGCCGCGTGAGGTATTCCGCGTCGAGGTAGCTACTCCCGGCGTCGCCCGGACTCGCGATCCGCGTAGCGCATAGACCGCGTGAGGTATAACCCCGCACCGACACGGAACTCGTAGCTCGCGCATAGGTCCCTGGACCCGCGTAGGTATTCTCGAATCATAGTCCCGCATCGCCGAGATATACCGCGTCGGAGGCGGCTTAACCCCGGGATCATGTCAAGGTGAGTGGTACAATACCAACATAACGGCTGATCGTTAAACAACATAAAGCGCGATCGAGAAACCCTTTACACAAACATCACAAGATACTAACACACGTAGCATCCTAACATGTTTACTTATCAAACCAACAAGAAAGTTTTACAAGGCTATCACAACCCAACACAATCAAGTTATTCACACAAGGTACTTTCTACTTTATGTTAAACAAGTTCGGGTTTTTATCCCCAAAGTACTTCATACATTAACTCTTTAAAGATCCGTTTCTTTCACAAAAGTCACACAATACCCGTAGTATAAAAATAGAGTGACTATCTTTTTAAGTAAACCAAAACACTTCTCTTTGTAAAATCAAGTAACAACATTCTTTTCCAAACGTTCAAGTTTGCCTAATTTTAAATACTCAAGTTTCTCATTTTCGAAAGGTTTCGTAGTTCATAGTTTTAATCACTTAATGATATAATTCTCTTTTAAAACCATTTGAGAAACATATGCCTTATATGTGAGTAGGTTATTCTTGTTTATAACAATCTTATAACAGCAGCCATGATCTAGGAAATGTAATATCATTTTGTCTCATCTTAGCTTTTATGCAGATGGAGGTTTCTACTGGTTTTAATAATACTTAAATAGTCAATACATTTCCCTTTATTAAGCTATTTGTAGTGCATTCGATACTTATTACGATTTCCAAATCGGTAAACATTATTCCATTTAAAAACCAAGTACTCATTACTCACGAATGAGGTTTCACACTTTTAACAAAATTGATTAATTCAATTAAGTCAAGTCTCTTATCTTTTAAGATCAAGTCTCTTAACTTCTAAAATCAAGAAACCATTCTTTTTACTTCTCTTAAGCCGTTATACCTAACTTCCCATAAAGCTAGTATAACTCTTAAGCTTTTAAAACCAAGCATTACTCTTCTTTCAAAAGGTTTCTTAACTCTTTTGAATTATGGCATTCTTTTTATTGGGCTTAAGTCAAAAGACATTTACCGTAAAACTACGTTCGATTACACACGTCGTCTCGTACTATATATATATTCTTTTAAAATATCATGCTCAAGAGGATAGGAAGAATCACATACCTCGCGACGATTATCGACTATTAGCAAAAGCGCTCCACTGGTATAACCGCTAGCCTTGTCCACCTTTCAAGTAGAACATGCTACTTGCAGAACTTTCAACCTATAAAGGTTATACAAGTCTATCAACGTCTAGACTACTCGGTAGAATAAATCTAGATACAAGATTCTACGGAAAATTGGGCAGCACTTCCCTACCCGTCAAACTTTACAAGTCTACTGTAAATATAGTCCTATGTAAGTACAGTTCAATTCCCTTCTTATATACCTCCCTGGTATATACTTATACTTAATTCTTATACTTCAATAGTATGTAAACTCAATTACAAAAGGGAGACAAGATATTTACCTCGATAAGCCCAAAATTATCCAAGTTTAAATGTCGATCCTGAGCAACGTTTAGCTCCTACACTGGGCGCTCCAACCCGCTCCAAACAACCCTTAGAAGTTCTACGCAACTTCTTCTTAATACTTCAACCGACTATGAAGATTTTCCTTAGGGTTTCGTTTTGAGACAAAAAGGGCATAAGGTAGTATTTCCGGGCTCTACGTATAGAGGTATCTTTGGAATACTACAAGGTAAGGCTAAGGTATTTTGGTATAGTAACTATACTTGGAGAGTATTTTCTACCAAGAGGGGGGGTACCTCTCGGCCACCCCACTAGGAGGGGGGGTGTACCCCTCGGCCAAGGCCTCTAGGAGGGGGGGTGTACCCCTCGGCCAAGGCCTTCTCGAAGGGGGAGGGGGGGACGAAACCAACAAGAAAGGAGGGAGGATTTCAAGACTTGGAAATTATTGTGGATGAAGAAGTCTTCAAAGGGGGGGGGGGGGTATTTATAGGAAGATCAATGGCCAAGATCAAGCCATGTGGGGGGCAAGTGGAGGGCCAAGATTTGCCCAAGTGCCCCCTATCCCTACTCCACAAAACAAGGCACAAAACAAGGCACCAAACAAGGCACCAAACAAGGCACAAAATAAGGCACAAAATCGTGCCAAGAACCGGCCACAAGACCGCCCACTTGAGGGTGACAAGTGTCGCCCTCTCGTTGGTCCAAAATATTTCGTCTCTCGGAAAAATCCGCAAAAATTATAAATGACATAGCCGAATTTTTCCCCTCGCAAGCTTTGTAAAACGTTTCGTCGAAAAACGATTCTTTTCGGTAGTTGTGAACAAATATTTTCGATCCTTGCCTATCTTAAGGCTCAAACTTTGACGTCGCCCTTACGCATACTGGAAATACGGTATAACATCCCCGACTTCCCGCATCGCATAGGTCACGCACGCCGCATGAGGTATTCTCGCGTCGGGGTAGCTAACCGGTGCATCTCCCTCGACTCCCGATCCGCATAGTCTCGATAGACCGCATAGTCACACGTGACGCGCATAGGGCATCCCCGTCGGGATAAACACTGAATGATCAATCACGAGCATACCGGCGCCGCATAGTCACATAGACCGCATAGCCGATAGACCGCATCGGGCGTGGCAAGCCCTCGATAACAAGTCGAGGGTATGTGATATAATAACATAACGAATTATCGTTAAATAACATAAGCACAACATAAGGAAACCCTTTACACAAACATCACGATACTAACACACGTAGCATCCTAACATGTTTACTTATCAAATCAACAAGAAAGTATTACAAGGCTATCACCAACCAACACAATCAAGTTATTCACACAAGGTACTTTCTACTTTATGTTAACAATTTGGTTTTTATCCCCAAAGTACTTCATACATTAACTCTTTAAAAGATCCGCTTTCTTTCACAAAAGTCACACAATACACGTAGTATTTAAAATAGAGTGACTATCTTTTAAGTAAACTAAAACACTTCCTTTGTAAAATCAAGTAACAACATTATTTTCCAAACGCTCAAGTTTGCCTAATTTCAAATGCTCAAGTTTCTCATTTTGAAAGGTTTAAGTAGTTCGTAGTCTTAATCACTTAATAATATAATTCTCTTTTAAAACCATTTGAGAAACATATGCCTTATGTGTGAGTAGGTTATTCTTGTTCATAACAATATTATTAATGCCGTGATCTAGAAATGTAATATCATTTTGTCTCATCTTAGCTTCTATGCGGATGGAGGTTTCTACTGGTTTTAATAATACTTAATTAGTCAAAACATTTCCTTTATTAACGCCGATGGTTTGTTCGATACTTATTATGATTTCAAATCAAGAAACATTATTCCTTTTAAAAACCAAGTACTCATTACTCACGAATGAGGTTTCACACAAAATTCATATTAATTCCTTTAAGTCAAGTCTCTTATCTTTTAAGATCAAGTCTCTTAACTTCTAAAATTAATAAACCATTCTTTTTATCTCTCTTAAGTCGTTATACCTAACTTCCCATAAAGCTAGTATAACTCTTAAGCTTTTAAAACCAAGCATTACTCTTCTTTCAAAAAGGTTTCTTAATTCTTTTGAAATACTTCAAGATTCTTTATTATTCAGGCTTAAGTCAAAAGACATTGCCGTAAAACTACGTTCGATTAACACACGTACGTCTACCGTACTATATATATATTCTTAAAATATCATGCTCAAGAGTATAGGAAGAATCACATACCTCGCGACGATTATCGGCTATTAGCAAAACGCTCCACGGCTATAACCCGGCTAGCCTTGTCCACCTTTCAAGTAGTACATGCTACTCGCAGAACATTCAACCTATAAAGGTTATATTAGTCTATCAACTTCTACACTAATATTCTTCTGATGCGATTTCAGTTCAAGTCTTTACTGTAATATCCTTCTATTACAGTTCAATTCTCTTCTATGAATCTTATATTCATTTCTATACAACTACAGTATGTAATTTCCAATTACAATAGAAGGATAGGATTATTTACCTCGGTAAGCCCAAAATTATCCAAGTTTAATGTCGATCCTGAGCAACGTTTAGCTCCTACTCCGGGTGCTCCAACCCGCTCCAAACAACCCTTAGAAGTTCTACAAAACTTCTTCCTATTACTTCAACCAACTGTGAAGATTTTCCTTAGGGTTTCGTTTAGTGACTGAAGGGAAGTATAATAGTATTTCTGGGCTTTTAGTATAAGTGTAACCTTGGAATACTACAAGGTATGTGGGCCAAGGTATTTTGGAATAGTAACAATACTTGGAGAGTATTTCTACCAAGGGGGGGGGGTATTTATACGAGGCACCACAAGAGAGGGGGTACTCTCGGCAAGGCCACTAGGAGGGTGTACCCTCGGCCAGGGCCTTCTCAAGGGGAGGGGAGAGGTTTGGGCGAAACTATAGAGAGGAGGAGAGGACTTCAAGACTTAGACATTATGGTGGAAGAAGAAGTCTTCACAAAGGGGGGGTATTTATAGGACAACCAAGGGCCAAGATCAAGCCAAGTGGTAGGCAAGTGTAGGGTGAGGATTTACCCATGTGTACCTTATCCAACTACCACACAAAAATATCACAAATATCCTACCTAACCCAAGACTCCAATTCGTCCAAGAAACGCCCATGAATCCGCCACTTTGAGGGTGACAAGTGTCACCCTCCCGTTGGTCCAAAATGTTTCATCTCTCGGAAAAATCCGCAAAAAATAGAAATGACATAGCCGTAATTTTCCCTTCGCAAGTCTTGTAAAACGTTTCGTCGAAAAACGATTCCTTTCGGTAGTTATGAACAAAATTTTCGTCCCTTGCCTACTTTAAGGCTCAAACTTTTCTACGTACGTCCTCACGTACATACTCTGGAAATACGGGGTATAACAACTGGTGCCTTACCCCGGGCACCCTAGTAGACATACATCAGAGTAATCAGCGGAACATAAAACAAGACATGAAATAATATGAAGTGTAAAATAGTTTTTCTGCGAAAAGTTGCCTTACGGCATATATATATATATAACTTGAATCCGAACAATTACATCCCTTTTACAAACTCTTCCCACAACAGTACTACAAACCTCTAAGAATGATATAACAACAATGGCGGGACAGGGCCCCGCCATACCACTGAATGTAAGTACCTACAACGACAGGGGACTATACCACTGATAAGCCTCCGGAGAAACGGAGCTTCCCAAAATGCTGAATTGTGATCCTAAGAGCGAGGATCGACGACTGGTGTACCTCTACCCGCGGCATGAACGCAGCCTCGGGCGAGGTCGATAACAGTACCAAGTATGTGAAATCAAAATATCAGAATGAAATCATAGTAGTCTATATAAAGCGGAGACATGTATGATAACCAAACTACGTTCCTGATAAATAAGGCCATGTCAAGTCGGGGACTCACTCCTCAAAGTCATCACTCAAACATAACTATGGGTCTCACGCCACAACATCAATCATGCCCGTGGAATACCTTCCTCACCGGCAGCCCATGATATAAAAGCACCAAGGAATACATGAACACCGGGTCCCACTGTGTCATAATAAAACCGTGACGGTAAATAAGGCATAGCCGACTACTAAAAACCCACGCACCAACAAGGTCATAAAGCGTATCACGAGGTCTCTGCACCGCCGCATGATCGGCCGCCACTACTCGCAGATCAAATGTGCGCGTCTAATCCTGGAACTTCCCGCAGCTCCGCATGGGCCACTCACATAGTCCCGCATGAGGTATTCCCCGCATCGAGGGTAGCTACTCCCCGGCAACGTCCTGGACTCGCAGTCCGCATGGCCACATAGACCGCATGACCACAAAGGCCGCACATTAACCTGGAACTCTCGTAGCTCCGCATAGGTCCCTTGGACCCGCATGAGGTATTCTCGAATCATGGTCCTGCATCACCGAGTCTACCCGCGTCGGAGGGCGCTTAACCCCGATCATGTCAAGAGGTGAGTGGTACAATACTATCATAACGTTATCGTTAAACAACATAAGTACAATCAGAAACCCCTTTACACAAACATCACAAGATACTAACACACGTAGCATCCTAAACATGTTTACTTATCAAATCAACAAGAAAGTATTACAAGGCTATCACAAACCAACACAATCAAGTTATTCACACAAGGTACTTTCTACTTTATGTCAACAAGTTCGGGTTTTTATCCCCAAAGTACTTCATACATTAACTCTTTAAAAGATCCATTTCTTTCACAAAAGTCACACAATACCCGTAGTATAAAAATAGAGTGACTATCTTTTTAAGTAAACCAAAACACTTCCCTTTGTAAAATCAAGTAACAACATTATTTTCCAAACGTTCAAGTTTGCCTAATTTCAAAGCTCAAGTTTCTCATTTTCGAAAAGTTTCGTAGTTCATAGTTTTAATCACTTAATAAAATAATTCTCTTTTAAAACAATCTGAGAAACATATGCCTTAGGTGTGAGTATATTATTCTTGTTCATAACAATCTTATTAAAGCAGCCATGATCTAGGAAATGTAATATCATTTTGTCTCATCTTAGCTTCTATGCAGATGGAGGTTTCTACTGGTTTTAATAATACTTAATTAGTCGAAACATTTCCCTTTATTAACGCTGCAGTGGTTCGTTCGATACTTATTACGATTTCCAAATCAAGAAACATTATTCCTTTTAAAAACCAAGTACTCATTACTCACGAATGAGGTTTCACACTTTTTAACAAAATTCATATTAATTTAAGTCAAGTCTCTTATCTTTTAAGATCAAGTCTCTTAACTTCTAAAATCAATAAACCATTCTGTTTATCTTTCTTAAGTCGTTATACCTAACTTCCCATAAAGCTAGTATAACTCTTAAGCTTTTAAAACCAAGCATTACTCTTCTTTCAAAAAGGTTTCTTAATTCTTTTGAAATACTTCAAGATTCTTATTATTTAGACTCAAGTCAAAAGACATCGCAGTAAAACCACGTTCAGTTAACACACGTACGTCTACCGTACTATGTATATTCTTTTAAAATATCATGCTCAAGAGGATAGGAAGAATCACATACCTCGCGACGATTATCGACAATTAGCAAAACGCTCCACGGCTATAACCCGGCTAGCCTTGTCCATCATTCAAGTAGAACATGCTACTCGCAGAACTTTCAACCTATAAAGGCCATATACGTCTATCAACGTCTAGACTACTCTGTAGAATATTCTAAGCAGTAGGTTCTCTATTTTACCGAAAATCGGGCCGCACTTCCCTACCCGTTAAGCTACACAAGTCTACTGTAAATACAGTCCTATGTAAGTACAATTTAATCTTCTTCTGATGTGATTTCAGTTCAATTCTACTCTGTGAATCTTATGTTTATTTCTATACTACTACAGTATGTAATTTCCAATTACAATATAAGGACAAGAGTATTTACCTCGATAAGCCCAAAATTATCCAAGTTTAAATGTCGATCCTGAGCAACGTTTAGCTCCTACTCTGGGTGCTCCAACCCGCTCCAAACAACCCTTAGAAGTTCTACGCAACTTCTTCTTAATACTTCAACCGGCTATGAAGATTTTTCCTTAGGGTTTCGTTTTGTGACTAATGGGTAGTATAATAGTATTTCTGGGCTTTTAGTATAGGTGTAACCTTGGAATACTACAAGGTATTTGGGCCAAGGTATTTTGGAATAGTAACAATACTTGGAGAATACTTTTCTACCAAGGGGGGGGGGGTGTATTTTACGAGAACAACTCAAGGTAGGGGGGGGGGGGATGTTTCGGCCAAGGCTCACAAGGGGGAAGGAAGGACTTGGACGAGAACCTCTCCAAAGGGGGGAAGGGTTTTCAAGACTTAGAAATTTTTGTGGATGAAGAAGTCTTCAACTAAGGGGGGGGGGGGTATTTATAGGCCAATCAATGGCCAAGATCAAGACAAGTGGTGGGCAAGTGGAGGGTCAATATTTGGACAAGTGTTTGTGGGTCCCACTTGCTCATCTACTACACAAAATATCACAAAATATCCTACCAACTCCTTGACAAAAAAAAACGCCAAGAATGGTCTTTCACGTCGTCCACTTGAGGGTGACAAGTGTCGCCCTCTCGTTGGTCCAAAATATTTCATCTCTCGGAAAAATCCGCAAAAATAATTAATGTTGCAGCCGTAATTTTCCCTTCGCAAAGTTTGGGAAAAGTTTCGTCGGAAAACAATTCTTTTTGGTAGCTGTGCACAAATATTTTCGCCCCTTGCCTAACTTAAGGCTTAAACTTTGCACGTCGTCCTCACGCATACTGGAAATACTGGTATAACATTCTCCCCTCCTTAGAAACATTCGTCCCGAATGTTCCTTCTCAAGACGGATAACAATAAAGTTCCTCATAGATTAACCAGTTTGCAAATGCCACACATGGCCACAGAAAACACCCGCGCAAATACTTACATCCAAGTCCACGAGGAATCACCTCTAACATCACAAAAGCTCCCACCCAAGGTCTAAAAGATACTCCCTTCGCACCTTTTCTTTACAAACGAAATGATCACTCCTATGTTCTTAACACATGCTCGCTTCTTCCCTTACTCGTCGTACCCTTCTCATACACTCGAACTTTTCTCATAACTTACCACATTTCTGTTACTGCTTTAGTTTCCAAATCTCTGGGTTACTACCTCCAACTTGGTCATCATTAATCGAACACTGGATGGATCTCTGATACTTTCCGAACATAGCAACACGAAAGACCGGACATACTGCCTCCTACGTCGGATGGCAATGCCAACTTATAGGCAACCTGGCCTATTCTCCAAAGGATCTGAAAACGCTCAAAGTACCTCGGGCTAAGTTTCCTCTATTTTCCAAAACTCGTCACACCCTTTCCGGGGTGGTACCTAAAAGAAGACCGACCGTCAATCTGAACTCCAAGCGTCGTCGCCGATTATCCGCACGACTCCTGTTGACTCTGAGCTGCCAATAGCCTCTTTTGGATAAGCTTCACCCTATCCACATCCTGCTGAAACAAGTATGAACCAACTATCTGAAACTTGCCAACATCGAACCAATCGACCGGGAACTTACACTTCCGCCCCTGGCGTCGTAAGGCGACATCAGAATCTTGAAATGGTAGTTATAAAACACTCCCTCAACAGAGGCAACAATCCTCGACTACCCACGAAATCAAACAACGGCGAGGCGAATGCGATCTTGAGACTACCGAGTTCCTAACCCTGCTGGTAAAACTTCCGAGAAAAGAAATAAGCGTAACACAGGCTCACGCTGTCACAAGGTGAACGTAGGCACCTCGTGCAGCCTTACAACCTTCCCGATATAACATCTCGCATAACCCTCTGCCGAGTAAACGGTCCTGACTGAAAGACAAGATGGGCTGATCTAATCGGCCCGACCTTCGGTCGAACGTCCACGAACTCATTATCTTTGGTTAACTAAACTTGGGCCTAACACCCTCGTGACCCCACCACCTGGCGGGACCACCTCAAACTGACCCCACCACATTGCAGGCCGCGGGTTGACCCGCGATCGGTCCTCAACCCGACCCGCTATTGCGCAAAAACACTTGTTCCCCGATCCGGAACAATCTCACTAATCAAGTTACGAAAACCTAGTGGTCATTCTTAGCTCAACTACCCTCTTTCATTTCACACTACTCAGAGACTTATCACACTAATATATCTCACGCATACTATGCACTCCGATAAGGGTTAAACATAAAAATAAATCTTTTACTCAAGATGGCCTCGCCTCTAAGGTCTCCACGTATAATATTCTAAGGCTCACACTTTTCCTATCCCCCAATCTTACCCGGTTAACTAACCATGATTTCTAATCACAATTTACACAATGCTATCAGAACATAACACTTAAGATATACTCATCTTATCACCCATACTAATCTCTAGAGGGTTAAAGATATACCTGTATCTACTGCTTCACTTCCCCTTTGTCGTTCTAATCAATCATGCCCGGCTGGGCGCATAGCTAGGGAAGGTGACGAACTAGCCAGCGATCACTCGCGTGAGTCTCTACATCCGCTACCTGCTCGGGCAATTTCTCGCAAAATGGCCTGGCGTGTAAGCAAAACAAGTGTCGAAGAAGTACGACACTCCCATAATGACACTTACCACAGCGCCACACCGAGCGAGGTGGCCTCCTCGCTAACACCCTTCCTCTCCGAATCACTGAATCCATCGATGCAGTGGTGAGTCCTCCTACTTACATCCCTCCTACTAGGACATCCTTTCGAGACATGGCCCTGACGGCCGTAGGTAAAATAAGAACCAACAAAAAAAGATGACATTCCCGATGGCGCTGACACCGCTGAACACTGGGAAAATCAATCCGGCCGGCCGGAACCTCGTGTATCTGTGCACGGAAGCCACGGAGCTCGACCAACTCTGCGTGCCGAGCGTCTGAACCCTGTGGAGGACCACTGCGCTGGCGGAGGCGCGTAACCCGCTGGCCGAAGGTCCGCCGAAAGTTACCAAAGCGGCCACGACGATCGGCCTCTTTTGCCGATCTTGGTTAACCCGTCGATCTCTACGTTCCTGCGCATAAGCTCGCATACGTGCCATGCTCAAGCCTGACTGAAGAGCTACTCTTGCACAACCCTTTCTTCGATAGTCATCAAGACCGTGATAAATCGATACTTAATATACTCTCGTTGCTAACTCCTAGCTAGTAATGTGGTCGCCTTTTGCAATCTATTCTTTCGCTCGGTCGTGGAATGAAGGTGTAAATGTCATGGACGCAGAGGAAGCTGCCGCCGCTAAATCTCGCTGGGCTAGCGGCGTGCGAACTCCCGAATGAATCACCACCCGGTGATGATTGGGCTGCTCCTCGTAACCTCTGTACTTAATCGCGACTCATGGTGCCTTGCCCTCTGGACCGGTTGCCTTACGCGGAGGCATAATCGGTAGGGAAAGGAATACGTTAGAGGTCCAACTTATAACACGACTCTAAGGCACGATCTGCGAGTGAGAAGAATGGAAACCAATCCTAAATATCCTATAGCCTCCTGATTATTGGTGTGCACAATACACCGATAATCAAGACTTACTGAATCTGATGCGGTAGACACTTTCCGAGGATTAAGCGCTTCGATACCACTTTTGTCACGACCAACCTGCCAGTGGATCGTGCCTACCGGGCACCGGTAGACCTACATTAAGTAATCAATGAAACATAAAACAAGGCATGAAATAATGAAGTGTGAAACGATTATCGAGAAAAGTTGTCTTTCGGCATATATATATAAAAACTTAAATCCGAGCAGTTAAATCCCTTTACAAACTCGCCTAACAAGATTACGCACCTCTAAGAATGATATAACAACAATGGCAGGGGCCGCCATACCCTGAATGTAAGTACCTACAACGACGGGGACTATACCATTGATAAGCCTCCGAGAAACGCGAGCTTCCCAAAATGCTGATCGTGATCCTAAGGCGAGGATCAACGGTCGTGTACTCTACCGCGGCATGAACGCACTTCAAGGAGGTCAAGATAACAGTACCAAGTATGTGAAATCGAAATATCAGAAATGAAATCATAGTAGTCTATATAAAGCGGGAGACATGTATGATAACCAAACTACGATTCACAATAAATAGCGATCATGTCAAGTCGTGGACTCACGCCTCAAAGTCATCACTCAAACATAACTATGGGTCTCACGCCCACAACATCAATCATGCCCGTGGAATACCTTCCTCATCGCGATCTATGATATAAAAGCACGAGGAATACACATGAACACGAGTCCCACTGTCATAATAAAACCGCACGGTAAGTACGAAGGCATAGCCGACTACTAAAAACCCACGCATCAACACAAGGTCATAAAGCGTATCACGAGGTCTGTCTGAACCACCACATGATCGGCCGCCACTGCCCGCAATATCAAATGTGCGCACGTCTAATCCTGGAACTTCCGCGACCCGCACGGGCCACTCACATAGGCCCGCGTGAGGTATTCCCGCATCGATGGTAGCTACTCCCGGCAACGTCCCGGATTCGCGATCGCGTGGACACATAGACCGCATGACCACAAAGGCCGCACACTAACACGGAACTCGTAGCTCGCGCATAGGTCCCTTGGACCCGCGTGAGGTATTCTCGAATCATGGTCCTGCATCACTGAGTCTACCCCGCGTCGGAGGGCACAACCTCGGTATCATGTCAAGAGGTGAGTGGTACAATACTATCATAACGGTTTATCGTTAAACAACATAAGTACAATCAAGGGAAACCCCTTTACACAAACATCACAAGATACTAACACACGTAGCATCCTAAACATGTTTACTTATCAAATCAACAAGAAAGTATTACAAGGCTATCACAAACCAACACAATCAAGTTATTCACACAAGGTACTTTCTACTTTATGTCAACAAGTTCGGGTTTTTATCCCCAAAGTACTTCATACATTAACTCTTTAAAAGATCCGTTTCTTTCACAAAAGTCACACAATACCCGTAGTATAAAAATAGAGTGACTATCTTTTTAAGTAAACCAAAACACTTCCCTTTGTAAAATCAAGTAACAACATTATTTTCTAAACGTTCAAGTTTGCCTAATTTCAAAGCTCAAGTTTCTCATTTTCGAAAAGTTTCGTAGTTCATAGTTTTAATCACTTAATAAAATAATTCTCTTTTAAAACAATCTGAGAAACATATGCCTTAGGTGTGAGTAGGTTATTCTTGTTCATAACAATCTTATTAAAGCAGCCATGATCTAGGAAATTTAATATCATTTTGTCTCATTTTAGCTTCTATGCAGATGGAGGTTTCTACTGGTTTTAATAATACTTAATTAGTCGAAACATTTCCCTTTATTAACGCCTTGATGGTTCGATTCGATACTTATTCGATTTCAAATCAAGAAACATTATTCCTTTTAAAAACCAAGTACTCATTACTCACGAATGAGGTTTCACACTTTTTAACAAAATTCATATTAATTTAAGTAAAGTCTCTTATCTTTTAAGATCAAGTCTCTTAACTTCTAAAATCAATAAACCATTCTTTTTATCTCTCTTAAGTCGTTATACCTAACTTCCCATAAAGCTAGTATAACTCTTAAGCTTTTAAAACCAAGCATTACTCTTCTTTCAAAAAGGTTTCTTAATTCTTTTGAAATACTTCAAGATTCTTATTATTTAGACTCAAGTCAAAAGACATCGCAGTAAAACCACGTTCAGTTAACACACGTACGTCTACCGTACTATATATATTCTTTTAAAATATCATGCTCAAGAGGATAGGAAGAATCACATACCTCGCGACGATTATCGACAATTAGCAAAACGCTCCACGGCTATAACCCGGCTAGCCTTGTCCATCATTCAAGTAGAACATGCTACTCGCAGAACTTTCAACCTATAAAGGCCATATACGTCTATCAACGTCTAGTCTACTCTGTAGAATATTATAAGCAGTAGGTTCTCTATTTTACGGAAAATCGGGCAACACTTCCCTACCCGTTAAGCTACACAAGTCTACTGTAAATACAGTCCTATGTAAGTATAGTTTAATCTTCTTCTGATGTGATTTCAGTTCAATTCTCTTCTGTGAATCTTATGTTCATTTCTATACTACTACAGTATGTAATTTCCAATTACAATATAAGGACAAGAGTATTTACCTCGATAAGCCCAAAATTATCCAAGTTTAAATGTCGATCCTGAGCAACGTTTAGCTCCTACTCTGGGTGCTCCAACCCGCTCCAAACAACCCTTAAAAGTTCTACGCAACTTCTTCTTAATACTTCAACCGGCTATGAAGATTTTTCCTTAGGGTTTCGTTTTGTGACTAATGGGTAGTATAATAGTATTTCTAGGCTTTTAGTATAGGTGTAATCTTGGAATACTACAAGGTATTTGGGCCAAGGTATTTTGGAATAGTAACAATACTTGGAGAATACTTTTCTACCAAGGGGGGGGTGTATTTTACGAGAACAACTCAAGGTAGGGGGGGGATGTTTCGGCCAAGGCTCAGAATGGGGAGGGGGAGGACTTGGACGAGAACCTCTCCAAAGGAGGGGAAGGGTTTTCAAGACTTAGAAATTTTTGTGGATGAAGAAGTCTTCAACTAAGGGGGGGGGGGGGGGTTTTTATAGGCCAATCAATGGCCAAGATCAAGACAAGTGGTGGGCAAGTGGAGGGTCAAGATTTGGACAAGTGTTTGTGGGTCCCACTTGCTCATCTACTACATAACCTACCAACTCCTTGACCAAAAAAAAACGCCAAGAATGGTCCTTCACGTCGTCCACTTGAGGGTGACAAGTGTCGCCCTCTCGTTGGTCCAAAATATTTCATCTCTCGGAAAAATCCGCAAAAATAATTAATGTTGCAGCCGTAATTTTCCCTTCGCAAAGTTTGGAAAACGTTTCGTCGGAAAACAATTCTTTTTGGTAGCTGTGCACAAATATTTTCGCCCCTTGCCTAACTTAAGGCTAAAAACTTTTGTACGTACGTCCTCACGTACATACTCTGGAAATACGGGGTATAACAACAAGTCTACTGTAAATACAGTCCTATGTAAGTACAGTTTAATCTTCTTCTGATGTGACTTCAGTTCAATTCTCTTCTGTAATATCCTTCTATTACAGTTCAATTCTCTTCTGTGAATATCATATTCATTTCTATACTACTACAGTATGTAATTTCCAATTACAATATAAGGACAAGAGTATTTACCTCGATAAGCCCAAAATTATCCAAGTTTAAATGTCGATCCTGAGCAACGTTTAGCTCCTACTCTGGGTGCTCCAACCCGCTCCAAACAACCCTTAGAAGTTCTACGCAACTTCTTCTTAATACTTCAACCGGCTATGAATATTTTCCTTAGGGTTTCGCTTTGTGACTGAAGGGAAGTATAATAGTATTTCTGGGCTTTTAGTATAGGGGTAACCTTGGAATAATACAAGGTATTTGGGCCAAGGTATTTTGGAATAGTAACAATACTTGGAGAATACTTTTCTACCAAGGGGGGGGGTGTATTTTATGAGAACAACTCAAGGTAGGGGGGGGATGTTTCGGCCAAGGCTCACAAGGGGGAGGGGGAGGACTTGGACGATAACCTCTCCAAAGGGGGGGGAAGGGTTTTCAAGACTTAGAAATTTTTGTGGATGAAGAAGTCTTCAACTAAGGGGGGTATTTATAGGCCAATCAATGGCCAAGATTAAGACAAGTGGTGGGCAAGTGTAGGGTGAGGATTTGGGCAAGTGTACCTTATCAATCTACCACACAAAATATCACAAATATCCTACCTACTCCATGACTTGAAATCGTCCAAGAAAACGCCCACAAATCCGCCAACTTGAGGGTGACAAGTGTCGCTCTCTCGTTGGTCCAAAATATCTCATCTCTCGGAAAAATCCGCAAAAATTATTGAAGTTGCAACCGTAATTTTCCCTTCGCAAAGTTTGGAAAACGTTTCGTCGGAAAACAATTCTTTTTGGTAGCTGTGCACAAATATTTTCGCCCCTTGCCTAACTTAAGGCTTAAACTTTTGTACGTACGTCCTCACGTACATACTCTGGAAATACGGGGTATAACAATAGGCGTCCCTCCATAAAGGGCCGGATTATGTTATGCTAGGTAAGTAAGTTATATGGTAATGAACTTGACGGTTTTTCCTGAGCATGTACGTAAGAATGTGACTATAACTTTTATGTAAAAATGGGAAAAGATAATAAGGTACGATTAAGTTCACGAGACGGTAATGACACGGTAGGATCTGGTATTTACCCTTTTTATACTTGCCCCTGTCATTCTTTTGTACAATTATGATTTGTTTACTGTACCTTATTTTCCGTTCCATATTCGGTACCTGTTGTACTGACCCCCTTCGGGGGGCTGCGTTCATGTCCGCAGGTTTAGGTACACAGTTGTGGATCCGCGAGCTTAGGATCCTGGTTTAGCATTTTGAGATAGCTCCAATGTTCCGGAGCTTGTCGTCATGGTTATGTATATACAGGGGTACGGCGGGGCCTTGTCCCGTCATAGTATTTGTTCAAATCTTAGAGGTTTGTATTCATCTGTGGGCTGGACTGGCTAGAGTTGTTTTTACATTGTTAAACAGTGTAGCCCCTTTCGGGTAATTTTTATGTTATGGCCGCCTTATCGTCTTGGCCTTAGTTTAAAAAAAAAGAGTGTTATTTATCTTCTGCAGTTTGTTATGTTGTATGATTAGAAGGGTGCCTGTAGGGCACCGATCGCCCGGCCTGGTCGTGACAAAATTGGTATCGAGCGATTAATCTCTGAAAGTGTCTGCATCGTGTCTAGTAGAGTCTTGATTATCGGTGTGTTGTACACCACATCTATAATCAGGAGGTTGCAGGACATTTAGGATTGGTTTTCATTCTTCTCACTCTGAGATCGTGCGATAGAGTTGTGTTGTTCGGGTCGTCTCCCCCTAACGAGTTATGTTGATTGCAGCTATGAGCAAGGCAGCAGTGACCCAGGAAGGACTATGTGGATTGCGTATCCAGGTTGGTAATGATTATAGTATAGTTGGTATTATGACATACAACTATACGGAGTTATGTATGAGGGTCGGACGCGTGTTGCCTAGAATGGTTTTAGGTTACCAGGATTTGGTAAGGACTAAATAAATACCGGGAAGGTATGAAATAGTTTAATGAATTCTCATCAAGGTTTTACGTACTAATTTGAGATAATTAGGAGATGATGAGCTGTCTGAGAAGGAAATGAACCATTAAGAAGTTATTATTAAGGGAATTAATGGAAGACTATGTTAATAGATTGAGCTACCTATGATTAAGAGAATGGTACGGATGAGATCCGTATGGAGTAAGTATGGTTGTTGTGGTCAAGACAACACGATTATGGTATTACGATAAGTTTTGTACCCGTTTACGGGGGGATTGATAAGGTAGGCATGGAGCATGGAAATTGCGAGCCTAAGAATGTGATAACCACCGAGACCTTAGGTATATAAGGCCTTCTCTGGTAGTAAAAAGTTAAGTCAGACCAAGGATAGGAGTTAAGCGCAACGGTGGGTCGGGTTGAGGACCTATTACGGGTTGCCTCACGGTTTGAAACGGAATGGGATCAGTTGGTAGTTCCGCTACGTGGCGAGTCACGAGGTGCAAGGCCCAAGTCTAGTTAATTATTTTACGGGTTTGTGGACGCGTCCACCGAACAGTCGTGAGAGCGGAAATGGCCTTATGTTGTTTAAAAGAGTGACTCAAGATTGGGGCGAATGGTATGGAAGTTATGTATGTATGCTAGTATGAGTTGGAAGTACGGAAAGAGTACGACCAGTAAGGAAGATGGCAACCAAGTGTAAAGGAATAGAGCCTGAATCCATAAGAACCTTTCGAGGTAACTACACCCGTGAGTGTTTGGGGTGGTAGCTGAACGGGTATATGAGATTCTCCCGGTGATGATACAGTCGTCAGACCCTAGTAGACCTAATAGAGATGATTATGACAGACTTTGAGGTCATTATGAGTATGGACTTGTTACACCCCGTAACTCCAGGACATGTTAAGAGTATGTATGTAAGGAACTCAAGACTTGAATAGGGTACGAAAGGAAGAATTGTTTTTCCGACGGAAAATCTTCCGAACGTCGGGAAGGAGAAATGTTCGTTGGTGAGAATTAGATTCTCAAAATGCATTAATTAAAGAGTATGGAACTTATTATCATTATGGAAATTTAATCTTACGGATTTGGTCACGTGGGGCCCACCCGAGGAATTTTACGTTTTGTGGGACCCACGAGGGTTACGGAATTTTATGGATGAATGGGAGGGCGACACATGGCACCACCACCCCCACATTGGTCTTGGGCGAATTGGAACAAGGATAGAATGGTCATTTGACCATTGTGTAGATGGGAAAGTCTTGCTAAGCTAGAGCTTGACATTGTTGACCAAGTCAAGAGCCACTTGGCTTGATCCCATCCATCCAATTTTAACATGTGTTGTAATCTAGACCCTCCAATGTGTTATATATCATCCTAAGTAGCAAGACTTGGCATTTTACACTTAGAAAAAATTGAAGAACCCTTGTTCTTGTTATTGTAGCTCTCGGCTTTAGTGAAAAAAAGGAGAAGAAATTTTTTCAATTGTTGTCCAATATTCACAAGACTTAAACCCAAGGTCCCTAAGGGTATTGTAAGGATATCTCAATAGAAAGATCCCGGAAAAGTGGCGTTTCGTAGTAGCGAGGAAACTTCAGGAGTTCTTCAACTTTGAAGTTGGAACTTGAAGATGAGTTCTTCATAGACTTCTAAGGAGTGCTTGGAGCGGATTGGAACATAAGGAAAGGAGCTAAGAATTGCTAAGGAGCGACTTTGAATCTTGGAAAGATTAAGGGCTTGTAAAGGTATAATTCTTGTCGTTTTAGTAATTAAGATTACTTATTGTTGTAGCTTTGGATATTAGCAAGCATGAGGTATTTAGTATGAAGTTTGATAAGTGTATTGATTGTTGGAACCCTAATCCGAAAACTAGTATGTTAGCCCTTAAGATTTTAATTCAAGTTGGTTACTAGTTAAGTTGTCATATGTTATATAAAGAAGGAAATTGTAGTTGTTGAAGTTGTTTTTGACTATATAACATGTTGGCCCAAGAACTTGGATTGGAAAAGAATTGGAAGACTTTTTGTTGTAGCGCCTTTTAGCCGAGAATGGCATGGAAATTATGGAACTAGTTTCGTATTAATTGTGGGGCGGAATTTTACACGTATTGTAAGGCGTGTAATCCCCTTTGTATTTGCTGAATTGAATTGAGCCTTAAATGTGGTGTTTGGTTATTGAATTCGGCCTTGAAAAAGGTGGCAAAGTATGTAGAAACAAAGGAAGTGCTGCCCGATTTTACGTAGAATTTAGTGACCTTGTACTTAGAATATTCTACGTTCGGAGCTAGAGGTTAATGGACGTATTATGGCCATTATAGGTTGAAGTACTAAGAATAGCGTATTCTACTTGAAGGATGGAATAGCTATCAAGGTTGAAGTACTTCAGAGCATTTTGCTATTTGTCGATAATCATCGCGAGGTATGTGAACCTCTTCCTTCTTTTGACATGATTCTATGTATGGAATGTACATGTGGTATTATTTCATGTTTCCTTCTACTCTTAGAAGTTAAGAAGTATGTATGTTGATTTACTCTATGTAAATGTTATGTTTGAGTTATCCTAAGTTCTTACCAAGTCTTATGGGGGATGTTGGTAAGAGTCGTTAGGAGGTGTTTGGAGCCAAGTTGACTTGGCTAATTTACGGCACGAATAAGAATAAGTATCGAACAAGCCATTGCAGCGTTAATAAAGGAAAATGTAATGACGATAAATTATATTAAAATAAGTAGAATTCTCCATCTGCATAGAAGCTAAGATAAGACAAAATTGTATTACATTTTCTAGATCATGGCTGCTTTAATGAGATCAGTATAAA
This sequence comes from Przewalskia tangutica, assembly GCA_029844215.1. Classification (NCBI taxonomy): domain Eukaryota; kingdom Viridiplantae; phylum Streptophyta; class Magnoliopsida; order Solanales; family Solanaceae; genus Przewalskia; species Przewalskia tangutica. The sequence continues at coordinate 102,327 of JAQGDG010000276.1, forward strand.
CAAGTATAACCTATTCACACATATAAGGCATACGTTGCTTAAATTAAAGAGTTTACGTTATGAAGTGTTAAAACTATGAACTACGAAACTTGATTCTAAAAGATAAGAGACTTGAAGTATTTTGAAAGTATAAGTCTCTTGGTTATAAAAAGAATGTATTTGCCTAAGTATAAAGTTAGTATAACGACTTTATGGGAAGTGGGTTATAATAGCTTTATGGAAAGTTAAGAGTGGTTTACCCTAAGTAATGATAAATGTTTTGAAATAACGAAAGGCAAATGGATTTAAAGCATCAATTGCTTTAGTTTTAAGTAATTAAGTCACTTTATTTATAAGCCGATAAATTGTATTTCTAATAGTGTAGTGACTTATGTAAAATGTAAACAAGCTTCTTGATACTACGGTGTTAGTATCTTGGGGTTTTATATGAAAATGAGTCTTTTGAAAAGAATGTAAGCACGTAGTACTTTGGGTTAAATTCCCGAATTTTTATGTGTGAAACGAAAGTGCCATGAGTTTATAAAAATGGAAGTCTAAAGGTTTAATGAACTTGCCTATGTTTGCTTGTGATAGCTTTGAGTGCAAGTATTATATGTTTACGTTGTCGTGACTCTCAGTTGGAGGGCCTTTGTCTTGTTGTAAGTTTACTTGGGCGTCTGAAGCGGTGATGTGGGATTCCACGGGTATGCTTCCATTATGATTGATCCTTGGACATGCTTATCGATGTGGGATTACGGCGTGTGACGGGATGCGGGTTAGATTCGGTTGTTTTATTACCCATGGCCATGCTTATCGATGAGGGATTACGGCATGCGACCATGCTATGTACGACTATTACTCCACGGGCTAGCTCCACGAAGACCTGCACTACGATGAGGATGCCGAGGGCGTTATGGCCATGCTTATCGATGAGGATTAGGGGCATGCGTCGCGTTATATATATATATATATATATATATATATATATATATATATATATATATGTGTATGTGTCGCCCGCAGCGGTGAGTAGGGATGCCACAGGCGTCACGTAGTTATATTTTACACTTATAGTACGGCGATGGGGATTCCAGGCGCTTGATATTTGTGTGACTTGATCGCGTCCCAGTTCAGGGTAGTATATCGTCCCTCCATAAAGGGCCGAATTATGTTATGAAAGATAAGTAAGTTAGATGGTAATGAACTTAATGACTTCTCCTAAGTATGTACGTAAGATATGGCTATAACACTTAATGGAATGGAAAAGATAATGATGTGCAATTAAGTTCATAAGTGGTAATGACACGGCAGGATCTGGTATGTAATTTTTATACTTGCCCCTGTCATTCTTTTGTACAATTATGATCATTTCTTGTACTTTATTTCATTTCCATATTCGTACCTATTATCGACCCTTTGGGGCCGCGTTCATGTCATGAGTTTAGGTACATGATTGTGGATGAGCTTAGGATCTGGTTCGGATTTTGAGATGGCTCAATGTTGGAGTTGTCATGGCTATGTATATTCGAAGTGCAGCGGGGGCCTTGTCCTGGTAGTATTTGTTCAAATCTTAGAGTCAGTATTCATCAATTTGGGAGCTAGAGTTGTTTTACATTGTTAAGCAGTGTAGACCACTTTCGGGTAATTTTTATGTTATGGCGGCCTTATCGGCAGCGGTTTAAAAAAAGTGTTATTTATCTTCCGCAGTTTATTGTTGTATGATTTGAAGGTGCCTGGTAGGGCACGATGTGCGCCCGGTCGGTCGTGATGTGACTAGTTAACCGTGAGTGCGAGGTTGACATATTAGTATAAGTATTGTTATGTGGTTATGGGTGGCATGTGTTGTATGAAGGGTGTAGTAAAAGGAGACTATGTCGCTATCTAATTAGATTGGACTCCGAAAGAACATTCGGGGACGAATGTTTCTAAGGGGGAAGAATGTTACACCCCGGAATTCTAGGATATGTTTATAAGGACGTACGTAAGAACTAAAAAATGTTAAGATTTGAGACGAGTAAAAATTTATCGGAATTTTGAAATTTGTCGGAAAATGAAATATTGCGACGAACGGGAAGGCGACACGTGTCACCCCCCCTTAGTGGTCTTGGTCGAATTTGTGCATGGGTAGAATGGTCATTTGACCATAATTAAGATGAAAGTCTTGCTAGGCTAAGAGCTTGACAACATTGACCAAGTCAATGAGCCCACATAGCATGATATTTAAATAAAATGCATCCAAGCCACCCATTTGTTATCTAGACCTTCCATTTGGTTATATAAGCTTCCTTAGTAGCAAGACAAGGCTTAACACTTAGAAAAAAATTCACGAATTTGAAGAAACCCTTTGAGGGCTCTCGGCTTTAGCATCCATTAGGAGATAAATTTTTTTGTTTGTTGTCCAATAAGCTCCATACTTTAAACCAAGGTACCTAAGGGTATTGTAAGTGTATCTCAATAGAAAGATCCCGGAAAAGTGGTGTTTTTGTATTAGTCGCAAGGCGAAAACCTAAGGAGTTATTCAACTTTGAAGTTGGAACTTGAAGAGGAGTTCTTCATAAGCTTCTAAGGGTTGCTTGGAGTGGATTGGAACGTCGAAAAGAGGAGCTAAAGTTGCTAAGGATCGACTTGTAATCTTGGATCATATTTGGGCTAAATGAGGTAATAATCTTCGTCTTACTTTTGTAATTGAAGATTCCATGTTATGATGTCACGACCCGTTAGGGGCAAGTATTTGTGCCTTACCCGCACCAAGTAGTCATACATCGAGAAATCAGTGAATATAAAACATCTGGATATGAAACAAGAGATAGGATAATAAAACAGACAACCAAAGCGGTTGCCTTTGCGCATATATGAAATTTTTTGAGCGATTCGTCCTTTACCACCCGCCCACAAAGATTACGGACCTAAGAATGTAACAACTATGACGCGAGGGCCCGCCATACCCAGATGTACAGAACCTACAACTCGGGAAACATGCAAAAGATAAGCCTCGGAGAAGCGGAGCTTCCCAATCTGTTCGTGATCATGGCGAGGATCAACAGCGGTGTACCACTGCGGCGTGAGCGGCCCGAAGAGTCGGTCTGGCATACCAAGTATGTGGCGAAAAATGCGTAAATGAAATCATAACGATGCAAATAAAGCGAGACGTATGATAACAAAACTACGATTCAACATAAAAACGGTCATGTCAAATCGATTCACGCCTCAAAGTCATCCTCACGTGGAACTCGCCATTTGCCATTGCGATCTAGGTATAAGTCATGTGATACGTGTAATGTCTCGGCCCGTCATGGACTCGGTGAAATCGTATGGAATACATTCGATCCATCTCATGGACTCGGTATCAAATCGTGGTATACATTCGGTTCATCCATGAACGCGGTGTCGCGTAATACATTCGGTCCATCATGGACTCGGTATCATGTGAAATACATTCGGTTCATCCCATGAACACGGTGTCGTGTGGAATACATTCTCGGTTCATCCCGAAGCGCGTGTCGAGTGAAATACATTCCGGTCCATCTCATGGACGCGGTATCAAATCGTGGAATACATTCCGGTTCATCCGTGAGCAGTGTCGAGTGAAATACATTTCCGGTTCATCCCATGAACGCGGTGTCGAGTGAAATACATTCCCGGTTCATCCCATGAACGCGGTGTAGTGTGGTCATAACATTTAAACGCTCTTTTAAGAAAGATTAAGACAATACCATATTTTCCTTTTAAAACAACTAAGGTAATATTATGCCCTTCTTTTTAAACCAAAACACTTTCCTTCTTAAAGTCAAGTAACAACATTCTTTTCCAAAAGTTCAAGTTTGTCTGATTTCAAATATTCACGTCTCTTATTTTCGAAAGGTTGTATAGTTCATAGTCTTAATCAATTAATCATAATTCTCTTTTAAAACCATTGAGTGATATATGCCTTATGTGTGAGTAGGTTATTCTTGTCTATAACAATCTTATTAAAGCAGCCATGATCTAGGAAATATCATTTTGTCTCATCTTAGCTTACATGCGGATGGAGGTTTCTTGGTTTTAATATAATTACTTATTTGTCAATACATTTTCCTTTATTAACGCCGCATGGTTCGTTCGATACTTATTCTCATTTCGAAATCAAGAAACATTATTCCTTTTAAAACCAAGTACTCATTACTCACGAATGAGGTTTCACACTTTTAACAAAATTCATATCAATTCAATTAAGTCAAGTCGCTTATCTTTTGAGATCAAGTCTCTTAACTTCTAAAATCAATAAACCATTCTTTTATCTCTCTTAAGTCGTTATACCTAACTTCCCATAAAGCTAGTATAATTCTTAGACTTTCAAACCAAGTATTACTCTTCTTTCAAAAACGATTCTTAATTCTTTTGAAATACTTCAAGATTCTTATTATTTAAAACTCAAGTCAAAAGACATCAAGTAAAACCACGTTCGATTAACACGCTCACGTCGTACTATATATATATTCTTTTAAAATATCATGCTCAAGAGGATAGGAAGAATCACATACCTCGCGACGATTATCGACTATTAGCAAAATGCTCCAAAATCGCATGTCAAGCTAGCCCTTTCCACCCTCGCCAGTAGAATACGCTCTTGCGATTTCAACCTATAACGGTCATACAAGTCTATCAACGTCTAGACTACTCTGCGAATAATTCTAGATACGATTCCTTATTCTACGGAAAATTGGCAGCACTTCCCTATCCGCAAACTACACAAGTCATCAGAATACATTCTATGTAAATCTGATTTCTTATTCTTAATATTCTTACGATGTGATTTCAATTCAATTTTCTTCAGAATATCCTTCTATTACGTTCAATTCTCTTAAAATATCTTTCTTTGTATCTTATATTTATTTCTATACCACTACAGTATGTAATCTCCAATTACACTAGAAGGATAGGATTATTTACCTCGATAAGCCCAAAATTATCCAAGATTAAATGTCGATCCTGAGCAAGGTTTAGCTCTACTCGTGCGCTCCAACCCGCTCAACAACCCAGAAGTTCTACGACTTCTTAATACTTCAAGGCCATGAAGATTTTTCCTTAGGGTTTCGTTTAGTGACTAATGGAAATATAGTAGTATTTAGGGCTATACGATAGAGGTAACTTTGGAAAGTACTACAAGGTATTTGGGCTAAAGTATTTGGGAATAGTAACAACACTTGGAGAATACTTTTCTACCAAGGGGGGGGGGGGTATTTTACGAGAACAACTCAATAGAGGGGGGGTATGTTTCGGCTAGCACCACTAGGAGGGGGGTTTCAGCCAAGGCCTCACAAAGGGGGAGGGGAAGGTAGGACGAGAGCTACAAAGAGGGAGGGATTTTGCCTTGGATTTTCACAAGTGTGGATGAAGAATTCCTTGACTAAGGGTATTTATAGGACTTTGGGGTCAAGATGATGGCAAGTGGAGGTGTGGATTCACCCACGTGTCTTATCCATCTACTACACAAAATATCCTACCTAATCATGACCAAAAGAAAAAACGTGCCAACTACACCCTAAATTGCCGTCACTTGAGGACAAGTGTCACCTCTCGTTGGTCCAAAATATTTCATCTCTCGGAAAAATCCATAAAATTATAAATGTTGCAACCGTATTTTCCTTCGCAAAGTCCGAAAACGTTTGCCGGAAAGATTCCTTTAAGCTAGTTGTGCACAAATTCGACCCTTATGCCTACTTAAGGCTAAAAACTTTTATGCGTACTCACGCATACTCTGGAAATACGAGGTATAACATTCTTCCCTCCTTAGAAACATTCGTCGAATGTTCCTTCAAGACGGATAACGATAAAGTTCTTAACTTAAACAAGTTGCAAATGCCACGCTGCACAAAATAACACACGAAAATACTTAACCCAAGTCCACGAAATCATTCCTACATCACAAAGCTTCCACCGGTCTAAAGGATACTTCGCATCTTCACTTCACAACAAATGATCTTTATTCGCTAACCCACGTTCACTTCTTTCCTCACTCGTCGTACTCTTCTCGAACTTGAACTCTTTCTAGTATCGCACCATACTTGATCATCACTTGTTTCCAAAATCTCCGAGTCACTACCTCCAAACTTGGTCATCTTACTAGCTTCGACCTCCTTTAAGGCCATTCGGCCTTCACGATCCGATTCTGGTCGAACATATCCACGAACTCATACGATGGTTACCTAAACTGGCCTAGCACCCTCGTGACCTACCACATGGCGGGACCACCTGGCTGACCCCACCTTAATCAGCTACGGGTTGACGTCGTCCTGACGCCCTCAACCGACTCGCCGTGCGAACACTCTTGTTTCTCGATCCGAACAATCTCACAAATCAAGTCAGGAAAACCTAGTGGTCTTCTTAGCTCAACTACCCTCTTTCATTTCATACCACTCAGGGACTTATCACCCAAATATATCCCACGTATACAACGCACTCTGATAAAGGTCAACACAAACATAAATCTTTTACTCAAGATGGCCTCGCATCTAAGGTTTCTACGTATAAAACTCTAAGGCTCACACTTCCCCTGTCCCCAAACTTACCCTTAACCATGTTTTCTAAACACAATTTTAACATAATGCTATCTCGAAATACTTAGCACTTCATCATATAATCTACGCATACTAGTCTCACAGAGGTAAGAATATACCATCTGCTCACTCTAATCATAGGCACGCACTGCCAGTATGCAGCTATGAAAGCGATGATCCTCGCTTCACCCGGCTGCGTCGCTGCCATTCGCGCACTCCCCTATAAAGATCTCGTCACATGGCCTCGAAGCGCAGTGAAACAAGCACCGATGAAAGGCGACATTCCGGGATGACGCCTGCCACAATCGTGCACATCGAGGACATGAATCCTGGCGCTAGAACCGTGTATATCAGCGTAAGCCACGAGCTCGACCCGGCTCGAATACGAGCGTCTGAAGGCGCGGAGGACCACTGCATCTTGGCGGAGGTACATAACTAGTGTTACAACCCGTATTTACAAGACATGTTTTAAGGTAGTACGTAAGAGCTCACAAGTGTTAAGATTTGAAACTTGTAAAAAAATTATCGGAATTATGGAATTGGCGGAAAAACGTAATATTGTGTGAATGGGAGGCGACACGTGTCACCCCCTTATGTTGTCTTGGACGATTGAAGCATGGACCTGATGGTCATTTGACCACTTGTTAGGAAGACAAGTCTTGCTAGTAGTCAAGCTTGAGAAAGTTGACTAAGTCAAAGGGTCCAAAGTCTTGATATTTTATAAGATTTCATCCAAATCACCCATTTGTCCACTTGACCCTCCACTTATAATACTACTAGTAGTGTGAGAGCCAACACTTAGCAAAAATTTACAAAAATTGGATGAACATAGGCATAAGCTCTGGGTTCACTTTAGGAAGAAGGAAAAATTTTAGTTTCTTGTTCATTCAACTCCACACTTTAAACCAAGGTTCTTGAGGGTAGTGTAAGCATATCTCAATAGAAAAATCCCAGAAAAAGAGAGTTTTCGTATTAGTCGCAAAGTGAAAACCTAGTGGCTTTCTAGGTTTTGGATAGGAAGTTTGAAGGGAAGTTGTTGGTATGGTTCTAAGGGTCTCAACAAGCGGATTGAAGTGACTTGGAGAGGTTCTAAACTACTAAGGAGCGACCAGTTGGAATTGGATTAAGATTCGTTGAGGTATAATCTTGTCCTTTAATGTGTTACAAGATTATATATTTATATTGTTGTTGTTAGCTTTACGTGTTGCTAGCATGAAGTTGTTATGTAGAAGTTTATCAGGATTGTGGATTGATTGTAGCCTTGGAAATCCGGAATGTAATGTAAGCCATGTTAAGTTGGATTTCAATTTAGTCGTTATTAGAATCGTCGCATGTTATTGATTTGAAGATTGTGGTAGTTTTAATCAAATGCGACTTGATATCATGTTATGTTAACAATTTGGATTGAAATGGAAATTTGATAAGAATTGGTATGGTTGAACTCAAGGTGGCCGAATTTGGACTTTTAGTTTAGTTATGCATTTGTATTGGACTACTTTCTAAATTGTGAGCCAATTGGGGCTGTTTAGTTATGCATTTGTATTGGACTACCTTCCATATTGTTGTGATCCAATTGGGGCTGTTTGGTTATTGTATTTCGGCCTTGAAAAAGGTGGCAAAGTAAGTAGAAACAAAGGAGGTGTTGTCCGATTTTCCGTATAATTTAGTGACTTAACACTTAGAATATTCTACGTTTGAATTAAGAGGTTAATGGACGTATTGTGGCCATTATAGGTTGAAGTACTTTGGAGCCTTTTTGAAACTTGTCGCTAGTCGTCGCGAGGTATGTGAACCTCTTCTTTCTTTGGCATGATCCTACGTATGAAATCTCCATGTGATAGTGTTTCAAGATTCCTTCTACTCTTAGAAGTTAAGAAGTATTTACATTGTTGAATCTAAGTTAAGAGTATGTTTAAATTGTCCTAAGTCCTTACTAGGTCTTATGGGAGACGTTGGTAAGAATGGTTAGGAAGTTATGAGATTTGATTTAAAGGCTATGTGTCTTGATTTGTTTAAAGTAAGTAAGTGGATTTTATGTTCGAAAATGACTTGAATTTATATGATTTTAAGGGAATAAATTACTTGGTTTTGGAAAGTATGGAACTTTATATGTTTTTGTATAAGTAATTGGGCTTTAAAGGAAGTATGTTATGAAGTTTGAAGACTAAGAACTTTGATTGTCTTTTAAGGATTATGAAGTTTTAAGCGATATGATTCTTTTTAAGTATGTATGTGCGTAGTATCTTTGGATCCAGTTTTCCTAAGTGTTGTAAGAATAAAAGTGTCTTAAGTTCTCTAAAATGAAAGGTTGTTATAACGACTTTATGGGAAGCCGTTATGGCGACTTAAGAAGAAGTAATAAGACGGTTTAAAATGTTACGTAAGGAAAATCACACCGAGCCTACAAATAGGCGGATTACGTTATGAGATACAATCGAGCCTACCCATAGGCGGATTACGCCATATTACAGAGCCTACAGCGGTTACGTCATCTTACAAGCCCCACAAGCGGGCGGATTATGCTACATGATTTCACAAGACCGAGCCCCACAAAGCGGGCCTAGGTTATGTCACATGATTCATCAGTACACCGTGTCCCGCAAATGGGCCGGATTATGTTATGTAAGATATGTAAGTTACGTGAAAAATATTGGATTAAACTCTTAAGTATGTATGTAAGAATATGTTGTTAAATCTTATTGAAAGGAGGAAAGGAACGGTTAACATATGATTGATTTCTGGAGTTAAAAGGACATTCTTTTATACGTATATGATTTGGTTATTTCATTTTATTTACATTTCCATACTAAATTTTTGTTATCCGACCCTTGAGAAGCTGCGTTCATGCCCGCAGGTGATAGGTACACAGGTTGGTGATCCTTGCTCTTAGGATCTCTGTTCAGTTTTTGGAAAGAAGCTCCTTTCACTCCGAGGCTTATCTTTTAGTACAGTTTCACGATGTGGTAGACTTATGTACATTCAGGGTATGGCGAGAACTGTCCGCGCATGATTGAAATTCTTAGAGTGCAGTAGTTACATATTGTGGGTCGGTTTGTAAAAGGACAGGGATGTGACTGCTGTTGTTATGTATAAGTATATGTGTCCAGGAAGGTAGCCTTATCGGCTAACCTGTGGTTTAATTTCTCGTTATTTATGTTATAAGTTTCATGTACGTTCATTGCTATTCTCGATGTATACGAACAGGTGCCCAGGTAGGGCATCGATCAGCGGGCCGGGTCGTGACAAAAGTGGTATCGAGCGATTAGTCCTCGGAAAGTGTCTGAGCCGTGTCTAGTAAGTCTTGATTATCGGTGTGTTGTGCACCACATCTATAATCGTGAGGCTGCAGGACATTTAGGATTGGTTTCCATTCTTCTCACTCGAGATCGTGCGGTGAAAGTATTAATAGGTTGATCCGTCTCACGGCGTATTCTTATGTATGTGAATCGGCTATGCCTCGCGGAAGGCGACCGTGGCCCGAGAAGGGCAAAGCGGCGGGAGCCGCGGTGGTCAGAGTTACCGGAGTCGAGCGCAGACTATGCCCGAGTAGTAGGCGGGTCGGCGAAGTTCAACCACGCCGGCGGTATTAGAGGCCGAGGCGGCGGTAGCTCGAAGGTTCGTGCGCAGCCTCGATTCGCGGCCGGTGCGAGTATAGAACTACGAGGAAGCGGTCCGATTATTGACCAAGATAGTTGTCGAGCGTGGCAAGCGAAGCGGCACCCAGAGCCGGCGGCTTGCGGATTAGGGATTTTCTAGGATGTCATCCACCACGAGTTTTATGGTTCGAGGTCGATGAGGATCGCGGGGAGTTCATTCGGCGACTCTGGACCGGACCACGCGAGTTCTTAGGGCTTCAGAGGCGAGTGCATTACGCTAGCCTCCTACTGGTTACGCGATATCGCGTTGAACTGGTTTGAGTCGTGGTTGCTTTCGAGAGGTGATGATGCTCTTCCAGCTGTTTGGGAGGAGTTTACAGAGGCCTTCATGGATCACTTTTTGCCTCCTGAGATGAGAGAGCCGTATTGATAGGTTCTTATCATTGAGGCGAATGGGAGGACCATTAGTGAGTACAACCTAGAGTTTGACTCGTTGGCTAGGTATCGCGCACTATTATGGCTAACATGGTGATAGAGTCCATCGCTATGTTATGGGACTAGGCAGTTATATGATCACCGCTTGCACAGGAGTGGCCTTCCGGCCAGAATGGATATTGCCGGGATGCAGACATATGCACGAGGATTGAGGGCGAGAGAGAGGACCGACCAGACGAGGCCACCGAGGCCAAGACAGCGAGGTTGAGGTGATTTTCAAGGCGGAGAGCCTCGGCGGCGAGCTAGGTCTACAGCTCGGCGCACAGAGTGCTCCTTCCCGATTTTACCGCGGAGGTTGGATCACCGTAATCCGAGCCGGTCGAGCTCGAGCCGGATTGTATCGCACATGGGTTCTAGGCGGTCGGGGCCCCTCTTCCTCGATGTTCCAGTGTGGCGGCATCACCATGGGAATGTCGTGCTCATCGTGCTGTTATGCTGTGGCCGTCGAGGGCCATATGTTGAGGATTGTCCTAGTAGGAGAGTTGTAGGAGGATAGAAAAGTCTAGGATCGTTGCGGGTTCTTCTCCTTCGATGGCTAGGCGGGATGTTCACACACCACAGCCGTGGCAGAAGGTCGTGGTGGAAGTTCCCAGTTTTAGCGGTCCTTTGAACCGCCTATATGATCTCAGGTATATCTTCGACCCATTAGAAACTTGTATGCATGATAAAGTTGTGATATGTTTTAGTGTCATGAACAGATTATATTGAGACTATGTATATGCTAGAAGGAGTTGGGAGCACGAAAAGATAATCTCTTTTGGGCTTATGATGGATAATATGCAAGTGCGGTATATTAGGGCCATATGTGGCATAATTAGGTTTTGCTAAGTGCAAGTTTATGAGACTATGCCAAGGAATGATAGATTGAGCTCCGAAGGAACATTCGGGGACGAATGTTTCTAAGGGGGGAATAATGTTACACCCCGTATTTACAAGACATGTTTTAAGGTAGTACGTAAGAGCTCACAAGTGTTAAGATTTGAAACTTGTAAAAAAATTATCGGAATTATGGAATTGGCGGAAAAACGTAATATTGTGACGAATGGGAGGGCGACACGTGTCACCCCCCCTTATGTTGTCTTGGACGAATTGAAGCATGGACACAATGGTCATTTGACCCTTGTTAGGAAGACAAGTCTTGCTAGTAGTCAAGCTTGAGAAAGTTGACTAAGTCAAAGGGTCCAAAGTCTTGATATTTTATAAGATTTCATCCAAATCACCCATTTGTCCACACCTTGACCCTCCATGTCCCTTATAATACTACTAGTAGTGTGAGAGAGCCCAACACTTAGCAAAAATTTACAAAAAATTGGATGAACATAGGCATAAGCTCTCGGGTTCACCTTTAGGAAGAAGGAAAAATTTTCGTTTCTTGTTCATTCAACTCCACACTTTAAACCAAGGTTATTGAGGGTAGTGTAAGCATATCTCAATAGAAAAATCCCGGAAAAAGAGAGTTTTCGTATTAGTCGCAAAGTGAAAACCTAGTGGCTTTCTAGGTTTTGGATAGGAAGTTTGAAGGGAAGTTGTTGGTATGGTTCTAAGGGTCTCATCAAGCGGATTGAAGTGTCTTGGAGAGGTTCTAAACTACTAAGGAGCGACTTCGGATTGGAATTGGATTAAGATTCGTTGAGGTATAATCTTGTCCTTTAATGTGTTACAAGATTATATATTTATATTGTTGTTGTTAGCTTTACGTGTTGCTAGCATGAAGTTGTTATGTAGAAGTTTATCAGGATTGTGGATTGATTGTAGCCTTGGAAATCCGGAATGTAATGTAAGCCATGTTAAGTTGGATTTCAATTTAGTCGTTATTAGAATCGTCGCATGTTATTGATTTGAAGATTGTGGTAGTTTTAATCAAATGCGACTTGATATCATGTTATGTTAACAATTTGGATTGAAATGGAAATTTGATAAGAATTGGTATGGTTGAACTCAAGGTGGCCGAATTTGGACTTTTAGTTTAGTTATGCATTTGTATTGGACTACTTTCTAAATTGTGAGCCAATTGGGGCTGTTTAGTTATGCATTTGTATTGGACTACCTTCCATATTGTTGTGAGCCAATTGGGGCTGTTTGGTTATTGTATTTTGGCCTTGAAAAAGGTGGCAAAGTAAGTAGAAACAAAGGAGGTGTTGTCCGATTTTCCGTATAATTTAGTGACTTAACACTTAGAATATTCTACGTTTGAATTAAGAGGTTAATGGACGTATTGTGGCCATTATAGGTTGAAGTACTTTGGAGCCTTTTTGCAACTTGTCGCTAGTCGTCGCGAGGTATGTGAACCTCTTCTTTCTTTGGCATGATCCTACGTATGAAATCTCCATGTGATAGTGTTTCAAGATTCCTTCTACTCTTAGAAGTTAAGAAGTATTTACATTGTTGAATCTAAGTTAAGAGTATGTTTAAATTGTCCTAAGTCCTTACTAGGTCTTATGGGAGACGTTGGTAAGAATGGTTAGGAAGTTATGAGATTTGATTTAAAGGCTATGTGTCTTGATTTGTTTAAAGTAAGTAAGTGGATTTTATGTTCGAAAATGACTTGAATTTATATGATTTTAAGGGAATAAATTACTTGGTTTTGGAAAGTATGGAACTTTATATGTTTTTGTATAAGTAATTGGGCTTTAAAGGAAGTATGTTATGAAGTTTGAAGACTAAGAACTTTGATTGTCTTTTAAGGATTATGAAGTTTTAAGCGATATGATTCTTTTTAAGTATGTATGTACGTAGTATCTTTGGATCCCGTTTTCCTAAGTGTTGTAAGAATAAAAGTGTCTTAAGTTCTCTAAAATGAAAGGTTGCTATAACAGCTTTATGGGAAGCCGTTATGACGACTTAAGAAGAAGTAATAAGACGGTTTAAAATGTTACGTAAGGAAAATCACACCGAGCCTACAAATAGGCCGGATTACGTTATGAGATACACCGAGCCTACCCATAGGCCGGATTACGCCATATTACCCCGAGCCTACACATAGGCCGGGTTACGTCATCTTACACCGAGCCCCACAGGCGGGCCGGATTATGCTACATGATTTCACAGCACCCCGAGCCCCACAGGCGGGCCGGGTTATGTCACATGATTCATCAGTACACCGTGTCCCGCAAATGGGCCGGATTATGTTATGTAAGATATGTAAGTTACGTGAAAAATATTGGATTAAACTCTTAAGTATGTATGTAAGAATATGTTGTTAAATCTTATTGAAAGGAGGAAAGGAACGGTTAACATATGATTGATTTCTGGAGTTAAAAGGACATTCTTTTATACGTATATGATTTGGTTATTTCATTTTATTTGCATTCCATACTGCAACTGTTATCGACCCTTCGGGGGGCTGCGTTCATGCCCGCAGGTGATAGGTACACAGGTTGGTGATCCTTGCTCTTAGGATCTCTGTTCAGTTTTTGGAAAGAAGCTCCTTTCACTCCGGAGGCTTATCTTTTGGTACGGTTTCCCTGATGTGGTAGACTTATGTACATTCAGGGGTATGGCGGCCCCGTCCGCTTGCAGATTGAAATTCTTAGAGGTGCAGTAGTTACATATTGTGGGTCGGTTTGTAAAGGAAAGGGATGTATCTTTGTTGTTATGTATATGTATATGTGTCGGGAAGGTAGCCTTATCGGCTAACACGTGGTTTAATTTCTCGTTATTTATGTTATAAGTTTCATGTATGTTCGCCGCTATTCTCGATGTATACCGAGCAGGTGCCCGGGTAGGGCATCGATCACGGGCCGAGTCGTCGTGACAAAAGTGGTATCGAGCGCTAGTCCTCGGAAAGTGTCTACGCCGCGTCTAGTAGTCTTGATTATCGGTGTGTTGTGCACCACATCTATAATCGTGAGGCTACGGGACATTTAGGATTGGTTTCCATTCTTCTCACTCTGAGATCGTGCGGTGAAATTTGTATTAATAGGTTGATCCGTCTCGACGTATTCTTATGTATGTGAATCGCCTATGCCTCACGGAAGCGACGAGGCCCGAAGGGCAAAGCGGCAGCGGAGCCGCCAAGAAGGTCGAGAGAGTTACGAGTCGAGCACGCACTATGCCCGAGTAGTAAGCGGGTCGGCGAGTTCACCACGCCGCGGTATTAGAAGGCCGAGCGGCGGTAGCTCGAAGGTTCGTGCGAGCCTCGATTCGCGGCCGGTGCGAGTATAGAGACTACGAGGCGATCCGATTATTGACCAAATATAGTAGTCGAGCGGCGTGCGGGAGCGGCGGCCGAGCGAGCAGCCCAGCGAGCCGACGGTTTGCGGATTAGGGATTTTCTAGGATGTCATCCACCGAGTTTTATGGTTCGAGTGCCATGAGGATCGCGGGAGTTCATTCGGCGACTGACGGACCACGCGAGTTCTTAGGGCTTCAGAGACGAGTGCATTACGCTTAGCCTCCTCTGTTTCGCGATATCGCGTTGAACCGGTTTGAGTCGTGGTTGCTTTCGAGAGGTGATGATGCTCTTCCGGTGTTTGGGAGGAGTTTACAGAGGCCTTCATGGATCACTTTTGCCTCCCGAGATGAGGAGAGCCCGTGTTGATAGGTTCTTATCATTGAGGCGTAATGGGAGGACCATTAGAGTACAACCTGAGTTTGACTCGTTGGCTAGGTATCGCACACTATTGTGGCTAACATGGCCGATAGAGTCCATCGCTATGTTATGGGACTAGGCGTTATATGATCAGCTTGCACGGGAGTGGCCCTTCACCGAGAATGGATATTGCGAGATGCGAACATATGCCTGAGGATTGAGGCGAGAGAGAGGACCGACCAGACCAAGCCCGGCCAAGAGGCGAGCAGCGAGGGTTCGTGGTGATTTTCAGGCGGAGAGCCTCAGCGAGCTAGGTCTACGATTCGGCCAGACACAGTGCTCCTTCCGATTTTAGCGGAGGTTGGATCACCGTAATCCGAGCCGGTCGAGCTCCAGGGCTTGGATTCGTATCGCGTGGGTTCTACGATCGGGGCCCTCTTCCCTCATGTTCCACAGTGTGGCGGCATCACCATGGGAATGTCGTCGTGCTCTGGTGCAGTATGCTGTGGCCGTCGAGGCCATATGTTGAGGATTGTCCTAGTAGGAGAGTTGCGGGAGGATAGAAAAGTCTACGGATCAGTTGCGGGTTCTTCTCCTTGATGGCTAGGCGGGATGTTCACTGCGGCGGCCGTGGCGAGGTCGTGGTTGAAGTTCCCGATTTTAGCGGTCCTTTGAACCGCTATATGATCTCGGTATATCTTGACCCATTAGAAACTTGT
Organism: Przewalskia tangutica; assembly: GCA_029844215.1. Classification (NCBI taxonomy): domain Eukaryota; kingdom Viridiplantae; phylum Streptophyta; class Magnoliopsida; order Solanales; family Solanaceae; genus Przewalskia; species Przewalskia tangutica. The sequence continues at coordinate 118,183 of JAQGDG010000276.1, forward strand.
ATGCATGATAAAGTTGTGATATGTTTTAGTGTCGTGAGCAGTTATATTGAGACTATGTATATGCTTTAGAAGGAGTTGGGAGCACGAAAAGATAATCTCTTTTGGGCTTATGATGGATAATATGCAAGTGCGGTATATTAGGGCCATATGTGGCATAATTAGGTTTTGCTAAGTGCAAGTTTATGAGACTATGCCAAGGAATGATAGATTGAGCTCCGAAGGAACATTCGGGGACGAATGTTTCTAAGGGGGGAAGAATGTTACACCCCGTATTTACAAGACATGATTTAAGGTAGTACGTAAGAGCTCACAAGTGTTAAGATTTGAAACTTGTAAAAAAATTATCGGAATTATGGAATTGGAGGAAAAACGTAATATTGTGACGAATGGGAGGGCGACACGTGTCACCCCCCCTTATGTTGTCTTGGACGAATTGAAGCATGGACACAATGGTCATTTGACCCTTGTTAGGAAGACAAGTCTTGCTAGTAGTCAAGCTTGAGAAAGTTGACTAAGTCAAAGGGTCCAAAGTCTTGATATTTTATAAGATTTCATCCAAATCACCCATTTGTCCACACCTTGACCCTCCATGTCCCTTATAATACTACTAGTAGTGTGAGAGAGCCCAACACTTAGCAAAAATTTACAAAAAATTGGATGAACATAGGCATAAGCTCTCGGGTTCACCTTTAGGAAGAAGGAAAAAATTTCGTTTCTTGTTCATTCAACTCCAAACTTTAAACCAAGGTTCTTGAGGGTAGTGTAAGCATATCTCAATAGAAAAATCCCGGAAAAAGAGAGTTTTCGTAGTAGTCGCAAAGTGAAAACCTAGTGGCTTTCTAGGTTTTGGATAGGAAGTTTGAAGGGAAGTTGTTGGTATGGTTCTAAGGGTCTCGACAAGCGGATTGAAGTGACTTGGAGAGGTTCTAAACTACTAAGGAGCGACTTCGGATTGGAATTGGATTAAGATTCGTTGAGGTATAATCTTGTCCTTTAATGTGTTACAAGATTATATATTTATATTGTTGTTGTTAGCTTTACGTGTTGCTAGCATGAAGTTGTTATGTAGAAGTTTATCAGGATTGTGGATTGATTGTAGCCTTGGAAATCCGGAATGTAATGTAAGCCATGTTAAGTTGGATTTCAATTTAGTCGTTATTAGAATCGTCGCATGTTATTGATTTGAAGATTGTGGTAGTTTTAATCAAATGCGACTTGATATCATGTTATGTTAACAATTTGGATTGAAATGGAAATTTGATAAGAATTGGTATGGTTGAACTCAAGGTGGCCGAATTTGGACTTTTAGTTTAGTTATGCATTTGTATTGGACTACTTTCTAAATTGTGAGCCAATTGGGGCTGTTTAGTTATGCATTTGTATTGGACTACCTTCCATATTGTTGTGAGCCAATTGGGGCTGTTTGGTTATTGTATTTCGGCCTTGAAAAAGGTGGCAAAGTAAGTAGAAACAAAGGAGGTGCTGTCCGATTTTCCGTAGAATTTAGTGACTTAACACTTAGAATATTCTACGTTTGAATTAAGAGGTTAATGGACGTATTGTGGCCATTATAGGTTGAAGTACTTTGGAGACTTTTTGCAACTTGTCGCTAGTCGTCGCGAGGTATGTGAACCTCTTCTTTCTTTGGCATGATCCTACGTATGAAATCTCCATGTGATAGTGTTTCAAGATTCCTTCTACTCTTAGAAGTTAAGAAGTATTTACATTGTTGAATCTAAGTTAAGAGTATGTTTAAATTGTCCTAAGTCCTTACTAGGTCTTATGGGAGCCGTTGGTAAGAATGGTTAGGAAGTTATGAGATTTGATTTAAAGGCTATGTGTCTTGATTTGTTTAAAGTAAGTAAGTGGATTTTATGTTCGTAAATGACTTGAATTTATATGATTTTAAGGGAATAAATTACTTGGTTTTGGAAAGTATGGAACTTTATATGTTTTTGTATAAGTAATTGGGCTTTAAAGGAAGTATGTTATGAAGTTTGAAGACTAAGAACTTTGATTGTCTTTTAAGGATTATGAAGTTTTAAGCGATATGATTCTTTTTAAGTATGTATGTACGTAGTATCTTTGGATCCCGTTTTCCTAAGTGTTGTAAGAATAAAAGTGTCTTAAGTTCTCTAAAATGAAAGGTTGCTATAACAGCTTTATGGGAAGCCGTTATGACGACTTAAGAAGAAGTAATAAGACGGTTTAAAATGTTACGTAAGGAAAATCACACCGAGCCTACAAATAGGCCGGATTACGTTATGAGATACACCGAGCCTACCCATAGGCCGGATTACGCCATATTACCCCGAGCCTACACATGTAGGGTTACGCTATCTTACAAGGCCCCAAGCGGGCGGATTATGCTACATGATTTCACAAGACCCAGAGCCCAGCGGCGGCGGGGTTATGTCACATGATTCATCAGTACACCGTGTCCCGCAAATGGGCCGGATTATGTTATGTAAGATATGTAAGTTACGTGAAAAAGATTGGATTAAACTCTTAAGTATGTATGTAAGAATATGTTAAATCTTATTGAAAGGAGGAAAGGAACGGTTAACATATGATTGATTTCTGGAGTTAAAACGACATTCTTTTATACGTATATGATTTGGTTATTTCATTTTATTTCTGTTCCATACTCGGTAAATTTTTGTTATCCCGCTTTGGGGCTGCGTTCATGCCGCAGTGATAGGTACAGGTTGGTGATCCTTGCTCTTAGGATCTCTGTTGATTTTGGAAAGAAGCTCCTTTTCACTCGAGGCTTATCTTTTGGTACGGTTTCCGATGTGGTAGACTTATGTACATTCAGGTATGGCGAAGCCCGTCCACCATGATTGAAATTCTTAAGTGCAGTAGTTACATATTGTGGGTCGGTTTGTAAAAGGAAAGGGATGTGACTGTTGTTGTTATGTATATGTATATGTGTCCAGGAAGGTAGCCTTATCGGCTAACCTGTGGTTTAATTTCTCGTTATTTATGTTATAAGTTTCATGTATGTTCCGCTGCTATTCTCTGATGTATACCTGAACAGGGTGCCCAGGTAGGGCATCAGTCGCGGGCCCGGGGTCGGGTTGTGACAACTAGCCTGCTGCTGAGGTGGTCCGCCTCGAAAGTTACCAAAGGACCCTGCTGTCCTGGCCCTCTTCTGCTGATCTCTGTCATTCCGTCGACCTCTCCGCTCCTCACATCCCAGTGCAAAAGCCTGCATACGGGCAATGTCCATGCCCGGCTGAAGAGCTACACCCGAACAAGCCTCTGCCAAGTAGTCATCGAGCCCGGTGACGTAGCGGTGCAATCTGTCCTCCATGTCGGCTACCAATGCGGGGACGTACCGAGCTAATGAGTCAAACTCCACATTGTACTCCCGAACCGACGCCTGCGCCTCAACGTCAAAAATCTGACGGCCCGAGCCCTTCTCATCTGTGGAGGCAAGAAATGTGCAAGAAATGCCCCTGAGAACTCGTTCCATACGGCTGGAAGTGCATACTCTCCCCCGGACAGCTCCCACGAATCAAACGATCATCGCGGATCACGCGGCCGATGCGATCCTAAGACCACCGACTCGGTCTCGGCCTTGATCACTCTCATGATCCGTATCGCCAAATGAACTCCTGCGGATCATCCTCGTGCCTCGACGTAGAACTCGCGCCTTCTGACTCGAAAGTCCGTAGCCTCAAACTATCCGATCTCGGGTGAACCATGGGTACTACTGGAACTGGAACTGCTGCATCCAGCCTATCCGCCACTATCCTGGCCAATAACTGGGCCATCTCTTTGTACCCCAACTCCTCTGCTCCAGGCTGTGGGACCGAGGCTCAGCATCGTGGTCTCAGCAGCCACCGCGCTCTAAACTTCTTTGAAATTTGGCGGCGTCGCAAAACTTCGCCGTCTGAAGCACTATCTCGTAATGATTGGGCTGCGCCCCGTACTCCTCAGATCCTACTAGCGCCTCCTGCTTTGCCTTGCCCATCTGGGCGGGTTGGCTGCGGAGGCATAACTGGTAAAAACGAAGTACGTCAGAGGGGTCCACTTATAACACAGCTCTAAGGCACGATCTCAGAATGAGAAGAATGGAAACCAATCCTAAATGTCCTGCAGCCTCCTGATTATAGATGTGGTGCACAACACATCGATAATCAAGACTCTACTAGACACGGTGCATAGACACTTTCCGAGGATTAATCGCTCGATACCACTTTTGTCACGACCCATTCGGGGCGTGGATCGTGCCTACCGGCACCCAAGTAGTCATACATCGAGAAATCAGAATATAAAACATACAGATATGAAACAAAAGATAGGATAATAAAACAAGCAACCAAAGCGGTTGCCTTGCATATATACATAATTTTTTTGAACGATTCATCCTTTACAACCCCGCCACAAGATTACGGACCTCTAAGAATGTAACAACAACTATGACGACAGTGGCCCGCCATACCCCGAATGTACCGTAACACAACTCAGAAAACATACAAAAGATAAGCCTCCGAGAAACGGAGCTTCCCAATCTGCCGACTGTGATCCTGAGCGAGGATCAACAACCGTGTACCCTACTGCGGCATGAACGCATCCCCGAAGGAGGTCGATAACAGTACTAAGTATGTGAAACTCAAAAATACGTAAATGAAATCATAACGATTAAAATAAAACAGAGACATGTATGATAACAAAACTACGATTCACAACATAAAAACAAATATGTCAAATCAGGGACTCACGCCCTCAAAGTCATCCCTCATGCCCGTGGAACTCCTTCCTCACTGCCGGCAGTCTAGGTATAAGTCATGTGATACGTGTAACATGTCTCGGCCCATCTCATGGACTCGAGGTGAAATCGTATGGAATACATTCCCGGTCCATCTCATGGACTCGGTATCAAATCAGGTGGTATACATTCCCGGTTCATCCCATGAACGCGGTGTCGCGTGAAATACATTCCCGGTCCATCTCATGGACTCGGTATCGTGTGAAATACATTCCCGGTTCATCCCATGAACGCGGTGTCGTGTGGAATACATTCCCGGTTCATCCCATGAACGCGGTGTCGAGTGAAATACATTCCCGGTCCATCTCATGGACGCGGTATCAAATCAGGTGGAATACATTCCCGGTTCATCCCATGAACGCGGTGTCGAGTGAAATACATTCCCGGTTCATCCCATGAACGCGGTGTCGAGTGAAATACATTCCCGGTTCATCCCATGAACGCGGTGTCGTGTGGTCATAACATTTAAACGCTCTTTTAAGACAGATTAAGACAATACCATATTTTCCTTTTAAAACAACTAAGGTAATATTATACCCTTCTTTTTAAACCAAAACACTTTCCTTCTTAAAGTCAAGTAACAACACTCTTTTCCAAAAGTTCAAGTTTGCCTGATTTCAAATATTCACGTCTCTTATTTTCGAAAGGTTGTATAGTTCATAGTCTTAATCAATTAATCATAATTCTCTTTTAAAACAATTGAGTGATATATGCCTTATGTGTGAGTAGGTTATTCTTGTCTATAACAATCTTATTAAAGCAGCCATGATCTAGGAAATGTAATACAATTTTGTCTTATCTTAGCTTCTATGCAGATGGAGGTTTCTACTGGTTTTAATATAATAACTTATTTGTCAATACATTTTCCTTTATTAACGTTGCAGTGGTTCGTTCGATACTTATTCTCATTTCCGAAATCAGTAAAACATTATTCCTTTTAAAAACCAAGTACTCATTACTCACGAATGAGGTTTCACACTTTTTAACAAAATTCATATCAATTCAATTAAGTCAAGTTGCTTATCTTTTGAGATCAAGTCTCTTAACTTCTAAAATCAATAAACCATTCTTTTTATCTCTCTTAAGTCGTTATACCTAACTTCCCATAAAGCTAGTATAATTCTTAGACTTTCAAAACCAAGTATTACTCTTCTTTCAAAAACGATTCTTAATTCTTTTGAAATACTTCAAGATTCTTATTATTTAAAACTCAAGTCAAAAGACATCGAAGTAAAACCACGTTCAGTTAACACACGTACGTCTACCGTACTATATATATATTCTTTTAAAATATCATGCTCAAGAGGATAGGAAGAATCACATACCTCGCGACGATTATCGACTATTAGCAAAATGCTCCAAAGTACTGTAATCCGGCTAGCCCTTTCCACCCTTCGAGTAGAATACGCTACTTGCAGTACTTCAACCTATAACGGTCATACAAGTCTATCAACGTCTAGACTACTCTGCAGAATAATTCTAGATACATATTCCTTATTCTACGGAAAATTGGGCAGCACTTCCCTATCCGCCAAACTACACAAGTCATCAGTAAATCTGATCACATGTAAATCTGATTTTTATTCTTAATATTCTTCCGATGTGATTTCAATTCAATTTTCTTACGTAATATCCTTCTATTACAGTTCAATTCTCTTCTCAAATATCCTTACATGTATCTTATATTTATTTCTATACCACTACGGTATGTAATCTCCAATTACACTAGAAGGATAGGATTATTTACCTCGATAAGCCCAAAATTATCCAAGATTAAATGTCGATCCTGAGCAAGGTTTAGCTCTACTCTGCGCTCAACCCGCTCAAACAACCCTTAGAAGTTCTACGCAACTTCTTCTTAATACTTCAACCGCTATGAAGATTTTCCTTAGGGTTTCGTTTAGTGACTAATGGAAATATAGTAGTATTTCCTGCTCTACGATATAGAGGTAACTTTGGAAAGTACTACAAGGTATTTGGGCTAAAGTATTTGGGAATAGTAACAACACTTGGAGAATACTTTTCTACCAAGGGGGGGGGGTATTTTACGAGAACAACTCAAGAGAGGGGGTATGTTTCGGCTAGCACCACTAGGAGAGTGGGTTTCGCCAAGGCCTCACAAAGGGAGGGGAAGGTAGGACGAGAGCTACAAGAGGAGGAGGGATTTTGCCTTGTATTTTCACAAGTGTGGATGAAGAATTCCTTCAACTAAGGGGGGGTATTTATAGGACTTTCAAGGGTCAAGATGATGGCAAGTGGAGGGCAAGTGGAGGGTGTGGATTCACCCATGTGTCCTTATCCATCTACTACACAAAATATCCTACCTAATCCTTGACCAAAAAGAAAGGCAAAAAAAACGTGCCAACTACACAAATTGCCGCCCACTGGCGGACAAGTGTCACCCTCTCGTTGGTCCAAAATATTTCATCTCTCGGAAAAATCCGCAAAAATTATAAATGTTGCAACCGTATTTTTCCCTTCGCAAAGTCCGGAAAACGTTTCGTCGAAAAATGATTCCTTTCGCTAGTTGTGCACAAATTCGACCCTTATGCCTACTTAAGGCTAAAAACTTTTGTACGTACGCCCTCACGTACATACTCTGGAAATACGGGGTATAACATATGATAAGTTAGAAATGATCACGTGATATGTGTTATGAAGATTGACAAGTGTTATGGAAATTTGGAAGCTCAAATCCGAAAATGACATGTTAAGCCATTTGAAATTGAATACAATTTGGTCGATAATTAGAATCGTCGGATGATTACCTACTTGAGGATTGTAGTAGTTATAATCGATTGCGGATTGATAACATGTTATACTAAACAACTTGAATTGGAAAAGAATTGGTATTGTTGTCCCTAATTGCCGAATGGACATTGTATTTTTGGACTAGTTTAATGTCAATTGTGGGGCGGAATTTTACACGTATTGTAAGGCGTGTAATCCCCTTTGATTGGTTGTTGTATTGGGCCTTAAATGTGGCGTGTTTGGTTATTGAATTCGGCCTTGAAAAAGGTGGCAAAGTATGTAGAAACAAAGGAAGTGCTGTCCGATTTTCCGTAGAATTTAGTGACTTTGCACTTAGAATATTCTACGTTTGAAGCTAGAGGTTTAATGGACGTATTATGGCCATTATAGGTTGAAGTACTAAGAATAACGTATTCTACTTGAAGGATGGAATAGCTATCAAGGTTGAAGTACTTCGGAGCATTTTGCTATTTGTCGATAATCGTCGCGAGGTATGTGAACCTCTTACTTCTTTTGACATGATTGTATGTATTGAATATACATGTAGTACTATTTCATGATTCCTTCTACTCTTAGAATTTAAGAGGTATGTATGTTGATTTACTCTACGTAAAGGTTATGTCTAAGTTATCCTAAGTTCTTACCAAGTCTTATGTGGGATGTTGGTAAGAGTCGTTAGGAGGTATTTGGAGCCAAGTTGACTTGGCTAAGTTACGGCACAAATGAGAATAAGTATCGAACAAGCCACTGCAGCGTTAATAAAGGAAAATGTAATGACAATTGATTATATTAAAATGAGTAGAATTCTCCATCTGCATAGAAACTAAGATAAGACAAAATTGTATTACATTTTCTAGATCATGGCTACTTGAATAAGATCATTATAAATAAGTATAACATATTCACAACGCACCAAAGTATATGTTACTTAATTTAAAAGAGTTTACGTATGAAGTTTTTAAGACTATGAACCTTGAATTCTTAAAAGGTTAAGAAACTTTATTTTTCAAGTTATGGGACTTGATTTCTAAAGGAAGAAATGACTTGATTTAAATGTATAGAATACTTGATTTGGAAAGCATGGATTTCTTGATATTCTAAAGATAAGAGATTTTAAATTCTAAGTTAAGAAACTTGATTTCTAAAGTTAAGAGACTTGAAGTATTTTAAAAGTTATGTAACTTGATTTGAAAGTATAAGTCTCTTGGTTATAAAAAGAATGAATTAGTCTAAGGCATAAAGTTAGTATAACAGCTTTATGAGAAGTTGGTTATAATAACTTTATGAAAGGTTAAGAGAATGGTTTTCTCTAGTAATATAAACAAAGAATGACTTGAAATAAAGAAGGGCAAATTGTTTTAAAGGTACCAATTGCTTAAGGTTTTTAAGAAAAAAAGTCACTTGATTTAGAAGCCTGTAAATGTATTTCTAAAAGGTATTGTGACTTGTCTTGAAAAGTAGATATGACTTGATACTACGGTTGTTAGTATCTTGGAAGTTTTATTTGAAAAAGAGTATTTTTTAAAAGGAGTAGAGGTACGTAGTACGTTGGGTTAAATTCCCGGATTTTATATGACATTATCGCATCCTAGAAATGGGCCGGGCAGTATACCTTTATGGGCAGACTATATGACATTATCGCGTCCCAGAAAACGGGCCGCAAGATACCTTTACGGGCGCACTATATGACATTATCGCATCCCGAAATGGGCCGCAAGATACCTTTATGGGCAGACTATATGACATTATCACGCCCCAAAATGGGCCGCGCAGATACCTTTACGGGCGCATTATATGACATTATCGCCCCGTAAACGGGCGCAAGATAACTTTATGGGCAGACTATATGACATTATCGCGTCCGAGAAATGGGCCGGGCAGTATTGTTATACCCCGTATTTCCGGAGTATGTACGTAAGGACGTACGTAGAAAAGTTTGGGCTTTAAAGTGGCTTGGCTGATTATTTTTGTGCACAACACCCGATTAGAGTCGTTTTTCGACGAAACGTTTTACACAACTCGTAGGTAAATTCCGCTATGTCATTTCTAATTTTTGCGAATTTTTCCGAGAGACGAAACATTTTGGACCAACGGGAGGGTGACACTTGTCACCCTCAATGGACGGACGGTGAAGGCAAGTTGGCACGTTTTTTGTGCATTGTTTTTGGTCAAGGAGTTGGTAGGATATTTTGGGTAGATGGATAAGGTTGCACATGGCTTAATCTTGGCCTTACACTTGCCTTGCACTTGGCTTCATCTTGGCCATTGATTGGCCTTTGGTTAGCCTATAAATACCCCTCTAAGGCAAGAGTTATTCTTCATCCACACTTGTGAAATTCCAAGTAAAATACTCCCTCCCTCTTGTGAGTAAATCGTCCAACTCTCCCCCTCCCCTTTGAGAAAGGCCTTTGGGCCGAGAGCAACCCCTCCCCCCCCCTAGCCTAGTTGTGCTAGTCGAAATACTACCCCCCTTGGTAGAGAAATACCCTCCAAGTATTGTTATAATGCCCAAAATACTTTAGCCCTAATACCTTGTAGTATTTCCAAAGTACCCCCTATACGAAAAGCCCCGTAATACTATTATACTTCCCGTCAGTCACAAAACCGAACCCTAAGGAAAATCTCCATAGTTAGTTGGAGTATTGTGTAGAAGTTGGTTAGAACTTCTAAGGGTGGTTTGGAGCTGGTTGGAGCGCACAGGAGTTGGAGCTAAACCTTGCTCAGGAGCGACATTAAAATCGGATAATTATGGGCTTATCGAGGTAATTATCTTGTCCCCCTATTGTAATTGGAGATTACATGTTGTAGGAATATATAGTTGAAGTATACTATATATATAAGAACTGAACATAGTTTTGTGGCAATGTCCTTGGACTTAAGCCTGAATTTAAAGAAGAGAATCGAATCGTAATTACGTGGATCAGACACAGTAGACTTGTGTAGTTGACGGTAGGGAAGACGCCCAATTTCCGTAGGATCTTGTATCTAGATTTATTCTACCGAGTAGTCTAGACTTTGATAGACTTGTATAACCCGTATAGGTTGAATGTTCGCGAGCAAGATGTGCTACTGAGAAGGTGGACCGTGCTAGCCGGTTATAGCCATGGAGCGATTTGCTATTAGTCGATAATCGCCGCAGGTATGTGAACCTCTTCCTATCTCTTCTAGCATGATATGTGTATAACTATGTAGTACCTAGACGACGCACGTGTTAATTGAACGTAGTTATACGGCAATGTCTTTTGACTTAAGCCCGAATAATAATAATCTTGAAGTAGTTCAAGAGAATTAAGAACTGTTTTTAAAAGAAGAGTAATACTTGGTTTTAAAATCTTAAGAGTTATACTAGCTTTATGGGAAGTTAGGTATAATGACTTAAGAGAGATAAAACGAATGATTTATTTATTTTAGAAGTTAAGAGACTTAACTTAAATGAATTATATGAATTTTGTGTGAAACCTCATTCGTGAGTAATGAGTACTTGGTTTTTAAAAGTGGACAATGTTTTATCGATTTCTAAATCGAGATGTGTATCGACAAACCACCGCAGCGTTAATAAAGGGAAATGTTTTGATTAATGAAGTATTATTAAAACCAGAGAAACCTCCATCCGCATAAAGCTAAGATGAGACAAAATGATATTACATTTCCTAGATCATGGTCGCTTAATAAGATTGTTATGAACAAGAATAACCTCGACACACATAAGGTATATGTTTCTCAAATTGTTTTAAAGGATTAAAGCTATGAACTACGAAACCTTTCAAAAATGAGAAACTTGAGTAATTGAAATTAGGCAAACTTGAAACGCTTGGAAAAGAACGTTGTTACTTGATTTTACAAAGAGAAGTGTTTGATTTACTTTAAAAGATAATCACTCTATTTTCATATACTACGTATCAGGTGACTTATGTGAAAGAGACGGATCTTTTAAAGATTTAATGTATGAAGTACTTTGGGGATAGATACCCGAACTTGTTAGTAGAAAGTACCTTGTATGAATAACTTGATTGTATTGGTTTGTGATAACCTTGTAATACTTTCTTGCTTTGATAAGTAAACGTGTTAGGATGCTACGTGTGTTAGTATCTTGTGATGTTTGTGTAAAGGGGTTTCTTTCGATTATGCTTATTAACTATCATCGTTATGATAGTATTGTACCACTCACCTCTTGACATAATCCCGGGTTAAGATGCCTCCGACGCTGGTAGACTCAGCGGTCTAGTGACCTATGATTCGAGGATACCTCACGCGGTCCTGTGGGCCTATGCGAGCTACGAGTTCCGTGTTAGTACGCGTCCTTTATGGGCACGCGGTCTATGTGGCCACGCGGATCGCGGTCCAGCGGACGCCGGAGTAGCTACCGACGCGGGTTATACCTCACGCGCCTATGAGATTGGCCTATGCGAGTCGCGGAAGTTCTGTGGCTAGACGCGCACATTAGATATCGCGCGAGTGGCCGCCTTTGATCATGTGACGGTGCAGACAGATCTCATGATACGCTTTATGACCTTGTTGGTACCGTGGGTTTTAGTAGTGGCTATGCCTTCGCATTTACCCCGTAAGGTTTTATTATAACACGCGGACCCGTGTTCATGTGTGTTCCTGGTGCTTTCATATCATAGATCGCCAAGAATGAGAACGTGTTCCACGCACGATTGATGTTGGGCATGAGACCCATTGTTATGTTTGAGTGATGACTTGAGGCGTGAGTCCCCGACTTGACATGATCGCTATTTATCAGAATCGTAGTTTGGTTATCATACATGTCTCCCGCTTTGTATAGACTACTATGATTTCATTTACGTGATTTTCGCCACATACTTGGTACCGCCAGATCGACCTCCTTCGGGCTACGCTCATGCCACGTAAAGGTACACCGCCGTTGATCCTCGCCTAGTGGTCACAATTCGCTTGGGAAAGCTCGCTTTCTCGGAGGCTTATTCGTATAGTCCCCGTTGTTGTAGGTGCTACATTCGTGGTATGGCGACGGCCCCGTCCGTCGTTGTTGTCGTATCATTCGTAGAGGTCTGTACCGTAAGCGTGGTTTGTAAAAAGGATTAAACTGCTCATTTTGAAAAAGTTGTTATTTATATATATGCCTAAGGCAACTTTTCTTCGTAAACATGTGTTTCTTTGCATTATTTCATATTGTTTTATGTTCACGACACTGATGTTGTATCACTAGGGTGCCCGGTAGGCACCACCACGCCCGTGTTCGGTCGTGACAAAAGTGGTATCGAGCGCTTAATCCTCGAAAAGTGTCTACGCACCGTATCCAAGAGTCTTGATTATCGGTGTGTTGTGCACCACACCAATAATCGTGAGGCTATAGGATATTTAGGATTGGTTTCTATTCTTCTCACTCGAGATCGTGCCTTAGAGTCGTGTTGTAAGTCGACCTCTAACGTATTTCTTTCCCTTAACGTTATGCCTCCGCGTAGGCAACCCGCCCGTGAGGCAAGCCGAGGGAGCTGCGAGTAGAGTACGGAGGGTTACGAGGGCACAGGCCCAACCATCACCTGAGTTAGGTGCTTCATTCGGGGAGTTCTGCGACGTCACTAGCCCCAGCAGAGTTTAGCACGGCGGCAGTTCCTACTGCGCCATGATATTTGAACCTTCGCCCACGGCCGAACAAGTGAATTTAGATTGCAAGAGGCGACCACATTAGCTATGGATTTGGCTACCGAGAGTATACCGATGTACCGCGAGTCTTGATGAATATCAACGAGAGGTTGTGCAAGAGTAGTTCTTCGATTAGGCCCGAGCATGGCCTGCGTACGCTTATGCAAAGCAGTCAAAACGTAGAGATCGACGTTAACGGATGCGAAGCAGGAGGCCGAGCAAAGGTCCTTTGGTAACTTTCGAGGCGTCACCTCACCACGGTTTAGATTATGCACATCCACCAAAGGCAGTGGTCTTCCACGGATTTCGTGACGTTCGTGGTACGCAGGAGTTGGTCGTAACTCCGTGGCTTCCGCTCATCAGGATGCACGCCATCCCGGAATGTCGCTTTTGTTGGTACTGGTTGCACCTATGACCGCTAGTGGTCTGATGTCGAAAGAGTGTCCTTGTAGGAGGACTTAGCCTTCGTGATCGTGGGTAGTTCGTCACCTTCCTTATGCGCCTCACGGGGCGAGTTTGATTAGAACGACTATGGAGTGAAGTAGTAGATTGAGCATATCTTTAACCCTCTGAGTTTTGTTTACGTGATAAGGTGAGTATACCTTAAGTGCTATGTTCGATAGCGAGGTGTTAGTTGTGATTAGAAATCATGGTGGGTTAACCGAGTAAGATTGGGGATAGAGAAGGTGTGAGCCTTAGAGTGTTATACGTAGAGACCTTAGAGGTAAGGCCATCTCGAGTAAAAGACGATGTTTATGTTTGACCCTTTATAGGAGTGCATAGTGCACGCGAGCTATGTTTGTGGGATAAGTCCCCGAGTAGTGTGGAATAAAAGAGGTAGTTGAGCTAAGAATACCGCTAGGTTTTCGTAATGATTAGCGAGAGTTTTCCTTCGGAGCTAGTGTTTTGCGCGTCGGGTTGAGCCCACGTTGCGGGTAAACCCGCGCCCGTATGATGGGTCGGGCTATGGTGGTCCCGCCGTGATAGGTCACGAGGGTGTTTGGCCCAAGTTTAGTTAACCAAATGCAAGTTCGTGGATGCGTTCGACCATGGTCGGGCCGACGGGTCACCGCCGTGTCTTTCACCAAGACCGCTTACTCCGGCAGGTTATGCGAGACGTTATATCGAAGGTTGTAGGCTGCACGGTGCCTACCTTCACCTTATGACGCATAAGAAGCCCGTGTGGCTATTTTTTCTCAAAGTTTTACCAGCAGGTTAGAACTCAGTAGTCTCGGGACCACATTCGCTCGCCGTTGTTTCGATTTCGCGGTAGTTGCAAGGATTGTTGTCTCCCGTTGAAGGAGTGTTTTTAGCTACCATTTCGTTGTTCTGATATCGCCTTACGAGGCCTCAGAGGCGGATGTGTAAGTGCCGATCGCTTGGCTTGTTGGCAAGGTTCAGATAGTTGGTTCAGCTTGTTCCAACAGATCGTGGATAGTGAAGCTTATCTAGAGGTGTTTGGCGGCTCGAGAAATCGTATGATTATCTACGACGACGCTTAGAGTTCAGGTTGACGATCGGTCTTCTTGAAGATACCACCCCGGATAGGGTGTGACGAGTTTTGGAAAAACAGAGGAAACTTAGCCCGAGTTACTTCGGGCCTTTTGAGTTCATGTGAGGGATAGGCCAGGTTGCCTATATGTTAGCATTTATCGTCTGACTTAGGAGGCAGTGCGTCCAGTTTTTCGTGTTATGTTCGAGAAGGAAATCGGAGATCCATCCGGAGTGTTCCCAGTTGATGATGACCACGTTAGAGATAGTAACCCCGAGTTTTGGAAACCGGCGATTTAAATGTGGTAGGTTATGAAAGAGTTCGAGTGTACAAGAAGTGTACGACATCCTCGTGGATCGCATGCGATCCGCACCATTTGTTGGTCGCCGAGTGACACTAGAACCTCGCGGCAAAGTGACAAAAGTGGTATCGGGAAGAAGCGAGCATGTATGGCGAGCATAGATGTGATCATTTCTTTGGTAAAGAGAAGGTGCGAAGGAAGTATATTTTAGACCCCGGAGAGAGGTTTTTGTGGTGATATTGGAGGTATTTCCTCGTGGACTTGGATGGAAGTATTTTGCGCAAGTTGTTTCTGTGGCCATGTGTGGCAAGGATTGTTTCGTAAGTATAGTAGTGAAGACTATACTGGCGCACGTTTGTTTTGAGACTTAGAAGGAACATTCGGGACGAATGTTTCTAAGGAGGGGAGAATGTTATACCCCGTATTTCCAGAGTATGTACGTAAGGACGTACGTAGAAAAGTTTGGGCTTTAAAGTGGCTTGGCCGATTATTTTTGTGCACAACACCCGATTAGAGTCGTTTTTCGACGAAACGTTTTACACAACTCGCGTAGGGTAAATTCCGGCTATGTCATTTCTAATTTTTGCGAATTTTTCCGAGAGACGAAACATTTTGGACCAACGGGAGGGTGACACTTGTCACCCTCAATGGACGGACGAAAAGGGGTAAGTTGGCACGTTTTTTGTGCATTGTTTTTGGTCAAGGAGTTGGTAGGATATTTTGGGTAGATGGATAAGGTTGCACATGGCTTAATCTTGGCCTTACACTTGCCTTGCACTTGGCTTCATCTTGGCCATTGATTGGCCTTTGGTTAGCCTATAAATACCCCTCTAAGGCAAGAGTTATTCTTCATCCACACTTGTGAAATTCCAAGTAAAATACTCCCTCCCTCTTGTGAGAAAATCGTCCAACTCTCCCCCTCCCCTTTGAGAAAGGCCTTTTGGCCGAGAGCAACCCCCCCTAGCCTAGTTGTGCTAGTCGAAATACTACCCCCCCTTGGTAGAGAAATACCCTCCAAGTATTGTTATACTGCCCAAAATACTTTAGCCCTAATCCCTGGTAGTATTTCCAAAGTACCCCTATACGAAAAGCCCCGTAATACTATTATACTTCCCACAATACAAACCGAACCCTAAGGAAAATCTCCATAGTTAGTTGGAGTATTGTGTAGAAGTTGGTTAGAACTTCTAAGGGTGGTTTGGAGCGGGTTGGAGCGCACAGGAGTTGGAGCTAAACCTTGCTCAGGAGCGACATTAAAATCGGATAATTATGGGCTTATCGAGGTAATTATCTTGTCCCCCTATTGTAATTGGAGATTACATGTTGTAGGAATATATAGTTGAAGTATACTATATATATAAGAACTGAACATAGTTTTGTGGCAATGTCCTCGACTTAAGCCTGAATTTAAAGAAGAGAATCGTAATTACGTAGATCATTACAGAGATTTGTAGTTTGACGCAGGGAAGGGCTGCCCAATTTCCGTAGGATCTTGTATCTAGATTTATTCTACCGAGTAGTCTAGACTTTGATAGACTTGTATAACCTATATAGGTTGAATGTTCTCGCAGTAGCGTGCTACTTGAGAAGGTGGACCGTGCTAGCCGTTATAGCCGTGAGCGATTTGCTATTAGTCGATAATCGTCGCGAGGTATGTGAACCTCTTCCTATCTCTTCTAGCATGATATGTGTATAACTATGTAGTACGGTAGACGTACGTGTGTTAATTGAACGTAGTTATACGGCAATGTCTTTTGACTTAAGCCCGAATAATAATAATCTTGAAGTAGTTCAAGAGAATTAAGAACTGTTTTTAAAAGAAGAGTAATACTTGGTTTTAAAATCTTAAGAGTTATACTAGCTTTATGGGAAGTTAGGTATAATGACTTAAGAGAGATAAAACGAATGATTTATTTATTTTAGAAGTTAAGAGACTTAACTTAAATGAATTATATGAATTTTGTGTGAAACCTCATTCGTGAGTAATGAGTACTTGGTTTTTAAAAGGGACAATGTTTTACTGATTTCGGAAATCAGAGATGTGTATCGACAAACCACTGCAGCGTTAATAAAGGGAAATGTTTTGATTAATGAAGTATTATTAAAACCAAGAGAAACCTCCATCCGCATGAAGCTACGATGAGACAAAATGATATTACATTTCCTAGATCATGGCTGCTTAATAAGATTGTTATGAACAAGAATAACCTACTGACACATAAGGTATATGTTTCTCAAATTGTTTTAAAGGATTAAAGCTATGAACTACGAAACCTTTCGAAAAATGAGAAACTTGAGTAATTGAAATTAGGCAAACTTGAAACGTTTGGAAAAGAATGTTGTTACTTGATTTTACAAAGAGAAGTGTTTGATTTACTTCAAAAGATAATCACTCTATTTTCATATACTACGTATCAGGTGACTTATGTGAAAGAGACAGATCTTTTAAAGATTTAATGTATGAAGTACTTTGGGGATAGATACCCGAACTTGTTAGTAGAAAGTACCTTGTATGAATAACTTGATTGTATTGGTTTGTGATAGCCTTGTAATACTTTCTTGTTGCTTTGATAAGTAAACGTGTTAGGATGCTACGTGTGTTAGTATCTTGTGATGTTTGTGTAGCCGGTTTCTCGATTATGCTTATTAATTATCAGTCGTTATGATAGTATTGTACCACTCACCTCTTGAAATAATCCCGGGTTAAGCCGTCCGACGCGGGTAGACTCAAAGCGTCTAGTGACCTATGATTCGAGGATACCTCACGCGGTCCTGTGGGCCTATGCGGAGCTACGAGTTCCAGTTAGTATGCGTCCTTACGGGCACGCGGTCTATGTGGCCACGCGGATCGCGAAGTCCAGCGGACGCCGGGAGTAACTACCGACGCGGGTTATACCTCACGCGCCTATGAGATTGGCCTACGCGAGTCGCGGAAGTTCGTGGCTAGACGCGCACATTAGATACCGCGCGAGTGGCGCCTTGATCATGACGGCCTGCAGATCTCATGATACGCTTTATGACCTTGTTGGTACGCTGGTTTTAGTAGTCGGCTATGCCTTCGCATTTACCCCGTAAGGTTTTATTATAACACGTGGGACCCGTGTTCATGTGTTCCTTGGTGCTTTCATATCATGATCGCCAAGTGATGAGGAATGTGTTCCACGCACGATTGATGTTGTGGGCGTGAGACCCATTGTTATGTTTGAGTGATGACTTGAGGCGTGAGTCCCCGACTTGACATGATCGCTATTTATTGAATCGTAGTTTGGTTATCATACATGTCTCCCGCTTTGTATAGACTACTATGATTTCATTTACGATTTTCGCCACATACTTGGTACTTGCCAGATCGACCTCCTTCGGGGCCGCTCATGCCGCGGTAAAGGTACACCGCCGTTGATCCTCGCTCTTAGGGTCACAGCCAGCGTTTGGGAAAGCTCGCTTTCTCGAGGCTTATCTTCGTATAGTCCCCTGTTGTTGTAGGTGCTACATTCGTGGTATGACGGCCCCGCCCCGTTGTTGTCGTATCATTCGTAGAGTCCAGTAATCGCGCAAGTGTGGTTTGTCAAAAGGATTAAACTGTTCATTTTGAAAAAGTTGTTATTTATATATATGCCGGAAGGCAACTTTTCTTCAGAAACATGTGTTTCCTTTGCATTATTTCATATTGTGTTTTATGTTCCATTGACACTGATGTTGTATCACTAGGGTGCCCGGTAAGGCACTACCACGCCCAGTTCGGTCGTGACAAGTATACCTTTATGGGCGACTATATGACATTATCGCGTCCCATTGGGCGGCAAGATACCTCTACGGGCGCACTTACGTGACTTTATCGAGTCCCGCATCGTCCGGCAGTATAGGCGCCCTTCCATAAAGGGCCGGATTATGTTATGCAAGGTAAGTAAGTTATATGGTAATGAACTTGACGGTTTTTCCTGAGCATGTACGTAAGAATGTGACTATAACTTTTATGTAAAAATGGGAAAAGATAATAAGATACGATTAAGTTCACGAGACGGTAATGACACGGTAGGATCTGGTATTTACCCTTTTATACTTTCCCTGTCATTCTTTTGTACGCTTATAATTTGTTTATCAGACTTTATTTTCCTTTCCATATTCTGCACTGTTAGATCGAATTTCTTCGGCCGCTCATGTCCGCAGGTTTAGGTACACAGTTGTGGATCCGCGAGCTTAGGATCCTGGTTCAGCATTTTGAGATAGCTCCAATGTTCCGGAGCTTGTCGTCATGGTTATGTATATACGGTGTTATACCGTATTTCCGTATGTACGCGTGGGACGACGTGAAAAGTTTGAACTTTAAGTAGGCATGGACGATAATATTTTGTGCACAACACCCGATTAGAATCGCTTTTTCGACGTAAACGCTTTACATAACTTCATGGAAGGAAAATTCCGCTATGTCATTTTTAAATTTTGCGGATTTTTCCGAGAGACGAATATTTTGGACCAACGAGAGGGCGACACTTGTCACCCTCAAGTTGGTGGAGTGTGGGACGGCTTGGACGATTTGCAAGTCAATAGTTGGTAGGATATTTTGTGTGTTAGATAGATAAGGTGGGACCCACACACACTTGTCCAAATCCACACCCTACACGTGCCTACTACTTGGCATGATCTTGGCCCTTGATTGTCCTATAAATACCCCCCTAACTTGAAGACTTCTTCATCCCAAAATTGTTCTAAGTCTTGAAAGCTCTTCCCTTTGTGTCAAGTTCTCGCCCTAGCCTCCCCTCCCCTCGCGAGGCCCCTTGGCCGAGAGCCCTCCTCCTTGGCCGAAAGTATCCCCTCCTAGTGGTGCTAGCCGAGGTACCTCCCTACCTTGAGTTGTTTTCATAAAATACACCCTCTTGGTAGAAAATACTCTCCAAGTATAGTTACTATTCCAAAATACCTTGCCCAAATACCTTGTAGTATTCCAAGGTTACACTTATACTAAAAGTCCGTAAATACTATTATACTTCCTTCAATACAAAACACAACCCTAAGGAAATCTTCATAGCCGATTGAAGTATTAAGAAGAAGTTGCGTAGAACTTCTAAGGGTTGTTTGGAGCGGTTGAACGCCGAGTAGAGCTAAACGTAGCTCAGGATCGACATTAAACATTGGATAATATTGGGCTTATCGAGGTAAATACCCTTGTCCTTATTGTAATTAGAAATTACATACTGTAGTAGTAGAAATGAATATAAGATTCATAGAAGAGAGTTGAACTGTAATAGAAGAATATTAAAGAAGAAGGATTAAATCAGATTTACATAGATCAGATTTACAGTAGACTTGTGTAGCTTAGCGGGTAGGGAAGTGCTGCCCGATTTTCCGTAGAATAGAGAACCTACCGCTTAGAATGTTCTACAGAGTAGTCTAGTCATTGATAGACTCGTATAACCTTTATAGGTTGAAAGTTCTGCAAGTAGCGTGTTCTACTTGAAAGGTGGACAAGGCTAGCCGGGTTATAGCCGTGGAGCATTTTGCTAATAATCGATAATCGTCGCGAGGTATGTGATTCTTCCTATCCTCTTGAGCATGATATTTTAAAGAATATATATATAGTACGGTAGACGTACGTGTGTTAACTGAACGTAGTTTTACGGCAATGTCTTTTGACTTAAGCCTGAATAATAAGAATCTTGAAGTATTTCAAGAGAATTAAGAAACCTTTTTGAAAGAAGAGTAATACTTTGTTTTAAAAGCTTAAGAGTTATACTAGCTTTATGGGAAGTTAGGTATAACGGCTTAAGAGAGATAAAATGAATGGTTTATTGATTTTAGAAGTTAAGAGACTTGATCTTAAAAGATAAGAGACTTGACTTAATTGAATTAATATGAGTTTTGTTAAAAGGTGTGAAACCTCATTCGTGAGTAATGAGTACTTGGTTTTTAAAAGAATTAATGTTTTACTGATTTCGGAAATCAGAATAAGTATCGAACAAACCACTGCAGCGTTAATAAAGGGAAATGTACTGACTAATTAATGTATTATTAAAACCAGTAGAAACCTCCATCTGCATAGAAGCTAAGATGAGACAAAATGATATTTCCTAGATCATGGCTGCTGTTATAAGATTGTTATAAAGAAGAATAACCTACTCACATATAAGGCATATGTTTCTCAAATCGTTTTAAAGGAGAATTATATCATTAAGTGATTAAAACTATGAACTACGAAACCTTTCGAAAATGAGAAACCGAGCATTCAAATTAGGCAAACTTGAACGTTTGGAAAATAATGTTGTTACTTAATTTTATAAAGGGAAGTGTTTTGGTTTACTTAAAAGATAGTCGCTCTATTTTTATACTACGGGTATTGCGTGACTTTTGTGAAAGAAACGGATCTTTTAAAGAGTTAATAAATGAAGTACTTGGGGATAAAAACCCGAACTTGTTAACATGAAGTAGAAAGTACCTTGTGTGAATAACTTGACCTTGTTGGTTTGTGATAGCCTTGTAATGTTCCTTGTTGATGTGATAAGTAAACATGTTAGAATGCTACGTGTGTTAGTATCTTGTGATGGTTGTGTAAAGGGGGTTTTCCCTTGTTGTGCTTACGTTGTTAAACGTTAAGCCCGTTGTACTGTTATTATATCACATACCCCCTTGACTTGATATACCGAGGGCTTGCCACCCTTGATGCGGGTCTATACGGCCTATGCAGTCTGTGTGACTATGCGGAGCAGCGGTATGCTCCAGGATTGATCATTCCGGGTGTTTTATCCGTCGGGGATGCCCTATGCGGTCCATGGGACTATGCGGTCTATTGAGACTATGCGGGCTGCGGTAGTCCAGGAGGGTACCGGGGGTTAGCTGCCCCCGATGCGAGGAATACCTCATGCGGGCCTATGTGTGGCCTATGCGGAGCAGCGGTATGCTCCAGGACTAGACGCGCACATTGATACTGAGGGCGAGTGGCCGCCGATCATGTAGTGCGGTCTAGAAAGACATCGTGATACGCTTTATGGCATTGTTGGTGCGTGGGTCTTAGTAGTCGGCTATGCCTTCGCACTTACCGTGCGGTTATATTGTGACACAGTGGCGTGAGACCCATAGTTATATTTGAGTGATGACTTTGAGGCGTGAGTCCCGACGTGACATATCGCTTATTTATCGTGATCGTAGTTTGGTTATCATACATGTCTCCCGCTTTATATAGACTACTATGATTTCATTTACGATTTTCGTTCACATACTTGGTACTGTTATCGACCTCCTGGGCCGCGTTAAATCGCAGTAGAGGTACACAGTGTTGATCCTCGCCTTAGGTCACAATTCGGCGTTTGGAAGCTCCGCTTCTCCGAGGCTTATCTTTGGTATAGTCCCTCGTTGTTGTAGGTTCTTACATTCGGGGTATGGCGGGCCCGCCCCATCGTTGTTGTCATATCTTTCGTAGGTCCAGTAATGCATTGTGGGCGAGTTGTAATGGGATGTATCGTCGGATCTAAGTTGTTATATATATCGCGAAAGGCAACTTTTCTTCGATAAACATGTGTCTTCTTTACATTGTTCCATGTCTTGTTTTATGTTCGATTACTGATGTTGTATCACTAGGGTGCCTGGTAAGGCACGATCCACGGCCCGGTTGGTCGTGACAAAAGTGGTATCGTGAGCGCTTAATCCTCGGAAAGTGTCTACACCGTATCAGTGAAGTCTTGATTATCGGTGTGTTGTGCACCACACCAATAATCGAGGCTATAGGATATTTAGGATTGGTTTCCATTCTTCTCACTCGAGATCGTGCCTTAGAGTGTGTTGTAAGTTGGACCTCTAACGTATTTCTTTCCTCACCGCTATGTCTCGCGTAGGGCAAACCCGCCCGGGAGGGCAAGGCCGAGGAGGCTGCGAGTAAATCTGAGGGTTACGAGGGCACAGGCCCAATCATCACCTAGGGTGGTGCGTCATTCGGGGAGTTTGGCGACGCCGCCAGTCCCAGCAGAAGTTTAGCACGGCGGCAGCAGCTCCTACTGCGGCCATGACATTTTGAACCTTCAGTTCCACGACCGGGGAACAGAGAAGATAGATTGCAAAGAGGCGACCCTGTTACTAGCTATGGATTTAGCAACCAGAGAATATAGAGTGTATCGACTTATCACGGGTCATGATGACTATCTAAGAGAGGGTGGTGCAAGAATAGCTCGTCAGTTAGGCTTGAGCATGGCCTGCGTACAGGCTTATGCGCAGCAGGCCGAGGAAACGTAGGGATCGACGGGTTAACCAAGATCAGCAAAAGAGGGCCAGATCGGCAGGGCCCTTGGGTAACTTTCGAGGCGAATCGCCTCAGCAGCAGACTGGATACACACCTCCGCCAGTGCAGAGTGGTCCTCCACGGATTTCAGGACGTTCGGGGTAAGTCGGAGTTGGTCAGAGCTCCAGAGCTTCCGGTTCACGGCCTACGAAGGTTCCAAACGGCCGGATTCGATTTTCCCGGTGTTCACGATGCTGACAGCGTCATCCCGGGGAATGTCGTCTTTTAGTTGGTACTTGTTATACCTACGGCCGTCAGGGCCAGATGTCGAAAGGGTGTCCTAGTAGGAGGGATGTAAGTAGGAGGACTCAGCCTTCAAGATCGGTGGGTAGTTCGTCACCTTCCTTAGCTATGCGCCCTACGGGGCAGGTTTGATTAGAACGACTAAGGGGAGCGAAGCAGTAGATACAGGTATATCCTTAACCCTCTAGAGATTGGTACGTATGATAAGATGAGTATACCTTAAAAGTTATGTTAATTGTGATTAGAAATCATGGTTAGTAAACCGGGTAAGATTGGGGATAAGAAAAGTGTGAGCCTTAGAGTTTTATACGTGGAGACCTTAGAGGCAAGGCCATCTCGAGAGAGAGATCTATATTTTTAGGTTTGACCCTTACCAGAGTGCATAGTGCACGTGAGATATGTTTGTATGATAAGTCCCTGAGTAGCGTGATATGAAAGAGGGTAGTTGAGCTAAGAAGACCGCTAGGTTTTCGTAACGTGATTAGTGAGATTGTTCCGGATCGGGGAGCAAGTGTTTTACGCGAGAGTGGGTCGGGTTGAGGCCATGCCGCGGGTCAACCCGCGACCTGTTTTATGGTGGGGTCAGTTTGTGGTGGTCCCGCCAGGTGGTAGGGTCACGAGGGTGTTAGGCCCAAGTTTAGTTAACCATCGTACGAGTTCGTGGATGCGTTCAACCAGTAGTCGGGCCGATGGGGTCAGCCCATCGTGTCTTTCAGTCAGGACCGTTGCTTGGCAGTGATGATATATCAGAAAGGTTGTAAGGCTGCACGGGGTGCCTACCTTCACCTTATGACAGTGGAGCCAGTGGTACATTTCTTTCGGAGGTTTTACCAGCAGGTTAGGAACTCAGTGAGTCTCGAATCGCATTCGCCTCGGGCCGTTTGGATTTGAGGGTAGTTGTGAGGATTGTTGTCTCTGTTGAGGAGTGTTTTATAGCTACCATTTCGCTTTGGATGTCGCCTTATGAAGCCTTGTAGGCGGAAGTGTAAGTTGCCGGTCGATTGGTTTGATTTTGGCAAGGTTCACATACTTTGTTTATACTTGTTCAACAGAAATGTGGTAAGCAATGAGGAAGAGTTCGAGTGTACGAGAAGAAGCGGCAGCGTAAGGGAAGAAGCGAGCATGTATTACGAGCATAGATGTGATCATTTCTTTTGTAAGGAGAAGGTGCGAAGGAAGTATATTTTAGACCTCGGGTAAGGGCTTTTGTGATGTTAAAGGTTTTTCCTCGTGGACTTGGATGTAAGTATTTGCGCAGGTGTTTCTGTGGCCAGGTGTGGCAGGATTGTTCTCGTAAGTATAGTAGTGAAGACTATACTGGCGCATGTTTGTTTTGAGACTTAGAAGGAACATTCGGGACGAATGTTTCTAAGGAGGGGAGAATGTTATACCCCGTATTTCCAGAGTATGTACGTGGGGACGTACGTAGAAAAGTTTGAACTTTAAGTAGGCATGGACGATAATATTTTGTGCACAACACCCGATTAGAATCGTTTTTCGACGAAACGTTTTACATAACTTGCGAAGGGAAAATTCCGGCTATGTCATTTTTAAATTTTGCGGATTTTTCCGAGAGACGAAATATTTTGGACCAACGAGAGGGCGACACTTGTCACCCTCAAGTTGGTGGAGTGTGGGACGGCTTGGACGATTTGCAAGTCAATAGTTGGTAGGATATTTTGTGTGTTAGATAGATAAGGTGGGACCCACACACACTTGTCCAAATCCACACCCTACACGTGCCTACTACTTGGCATGATCTTGGCCCTTGATTGTCCTATAAATACCCCCCTAACTTGAAGACTTCTTCATCCCAAAATTGTTCTAAGTCTTGAAAGCTCTTCCCCCCCCCTCCTTTGTGTTGAAGTTCTCGTCCTAGCCTCCCTCCCCTTGGTGAGGCCCCTGGCCGAGAGCCCTCCCCTGGCCGAAAGTATCCCCCCCTCCTAGTGGTGCTAGCCGAGGGGTACCTCCCCCCCTACCTTGAGTTGTTTTCGTAAAATACACCCCCTCTTGGTAGAAAATACTCTCCAAGTATAGTTACTATTCCAAAATACCTTGGCCCAAATACCTTGTAGTATTCCAAGGTTACACTTATACGAAAAGCCCAGAAATACTATTATACTTCCCTTCAGTCACAAAACACAACCCTAAGGAAATCTTCATAGCCGATTGAAGTATTAAGAAGAAGTTGCGTAGAACTTCTAAGGGTTGTTTGGAGCGGGTTGGAGCGCCCGGAGTAGGAGCTAAACGTTGCTCAGGATCGACATTAAACATTGGATAATATTGGGCTTATCGAGGTAAATACCCTTGTCCTTATTGTAATTAGAAATTACATACTGTAGTAGTAGAAATGAATATAAGATTCATAGAAGAGAGTTGAACTGTAATAGAAGAATATTAAAGAAGAAGGATTAAACTGTACTTACATAGGACTGTATTTACAGTAGACTTGTGTAGCTTAGCGGGTAGGGAAGTGCTGCCCGATTTTCCGTAGAATAGAGAACCTACCGCTTAGAATGTTCTACAGAGTAGTCTAGTCATTGATAGACTCGTATAACCTTTATAGGTTGAAAGTTCTGCAAGTAGCGTGTTCTACTTGAAAGGTGGACAAGGCTAGCCGGGTTATAGCCGTGGAGCATTTTGCTAATAGTCGATAATCGTCGCGAGGTATGTGATTCTTCCTATCCTCTTGAGCATGATATTTTAAAGAATATATATATAGTACGGTAGACGTACGTGTGTTAACTGAACGTAGTTTTACGGCAATGTCTTTTGACTTAAGCCTGAATAATAAGAATCTTGAAGTATTTCAAGAGAATTAAGAAACCTTTTTGAAAGAAGAGTAATACTTGGTTTTAAAAGCTTAAGAGTTATACTAGCTTTATGGGAAGTTAGGTATAACGGCTTAAGAGAGATAAAATGAATGGTTTATTGATTTTAGAAGTTAAGAGACTTGATCTTAAAAGATAAGAGACTTGACTTAATTGAATTAATATGAGTTTTGTTAAAAGGTGTGAAACCTCATTCGTGAGTAATGAGTACTTGGTTTTAAAAGAATTAATGTTTTCTTGATTTGAAATCGAATAAGTATCGAACAAACCATCGCAGTTAATAAAGGGAAATGTACTGACTAATTAATGTATTATTAAAACCAGTAGAAACCTCCATCTGCATAGAAGCTAAGATGAGACAAAATGATATTTCCTAGATCATGGCTGCTGTTATAAGATTGTTATAAAGAAGAATAACCTACTCACATATAAGGCATATGTTTCTCAAATCGTTTTAAAGGAGAATTATATCATTAAGTGATTAAAACTATGAACTACGAAACCTTTCGAAAATGAGAAACTGGAGCATCTGAAATTAGGCAAACTTGAACGTTTGGAAAATAATGTTGTTACTTAATTTTATAAAGGGAAGTGTTTTGGTTTACTTAAAAGATAGTCGCTCTATTTTTATACTACGGGTATTGCGTGACTTTTGTGAAAGAAACGGATCTTTTAAAGAGTTAATAAATGAAGTACTTGGGGATAAAAACCCGAACTTGTTAACATGAAGTAGAAAGTACCTTGTGTGAATAACTTGACCTTGTTGGTTTGTGATAGCCTTGTAATGTTCCTTGTTGATGTGATAAGTAAACATGTTAGAATGCTACGTGTGTTAGTATCTTGTGATGGTTGTGTAAAGGGGGTTTTCCCTTGTTGTGCTTACGTTGTTAAACGTTAAGCCCGTTGTATTGTTATTATATCACATACCCCCTTGACTTGATATACCGAGGGCTTGCCACCCTTGATGCGGGTCTATACGGCCTATGCAGTCTGTGTGACTATGCGGAGCGGTATGCTCGGGATTGATCATTCGGTGTTTTATCCGACGGGGATGCCCTACGCGTCCACGACTAACGCGTCTATTGATACTATGCGGTCGCGGTAGTCCAGAGGGGGGGTTAGCCGCCCCCGATGCGAGGAATACCTCATGCAGTCTATGTGTGGCCTATGCGGAGCGGTATGCTCGAGACTAGACGCGCACATTGATATCGAGGCGAGTGCCGCCTTCGATCATGTGGTGCGGTCTAGAAAGACCTCGTGATACAGTTTATGGCATTGTTGGTACTGTGGGTCTTAGTAGTCGGCTATGCCTTCGTACTTACCCCGTACGGTTATATTGTGACACAGGTGGGCGTGAGACCCATAGTTATATTTGAGTGATGACTTTGAGGGCGTGAGTCCCTGACGTGACATGACTGCTTATTTATCAGGAATCGTAGTTTGGTTATCATACATGTCTCCCGCTTTATATAGACTACTATGATTTCATTTACGATATTTTCGCCACATACTTGGTACTGCTTCGACCTCCTGGGCGCTCATTCCGCAGTAGGTACACCGTGTTGATCCTCGCCTTAGGGTCATTCAGCGTTTGGGAAGCTCCGCTTTCTCGAGGCTTATCTCGTATAGTCCCCTTGTTGTAGGTTCTTACATTCAGGGGTATGGCGGGGCCCTGTCCCGTCGTTGTTGTCATATCTTTCGTAGAGGTCTGTAGTACTGTTGTGGGCAGAGTTGTAATGGGATGTAACTGTTCGGATCTAAGTTGTTATATATATGCCGAAAGGCAACTTTTCTTCAGATAAACATTGTCACGCCCCGAACCCCGGGCCCGTGACTGGTGCCCTACCTGGGCACCCTTCTACCTTAACAACATAAGTAAACTGCGGAATTTAAATAACACCTCATTTTTTTTTCTTTAAAACCAACTTACGTGCAAGGGCAAAGCCGACAAGGCTGCCATAATATATATAAACAGAAGACACTACACCGTACATGAGTCCAATCCCACATATGAATACATGCACTTAGGAGTTAAATCAGAATGACGGACAAGGCCCCGCTGCACCCAAATCAGCATAAAGCTCAGATCAAGGACATATACCAAAAGATAAACTCCGACAGAGGAGCTATCCAAAACCCCGAGCAGATCCTACACCGCCGATCACCAAACAGCAGACCTAAACTCGCGGCGATGAACGCAGCCCCCCGAAGGAGGTCAGTACGAAGAATGTACCAAGTATGTGAACAATAAGTACTGTAATGAAATCATAACAGTCTAAACAAAACAGGAGACATGTATGATAGCCAACCTACAGTACATAACACATAAGCAGTCATATCAAGTCAGGGACGCAAGCCCTCAAGTCACTACTCAGATATAACTATGGGTCTCACGCCCATAATATCAATCATGCCCGTGGAATCCTTCCTCACTGCCGGCAGTCCATGATGTAATAACACCAATAAGGATACATGAACACCAAGTCCCACCTGTGTCCTCAATACCTCGTGGTCCCATGCCCTAATCCCACCTCGTAAAGGCATGACCATGGTAACACAAACAAATCCGGGACATATATGATAATCAAAATACAACACATTGTGCCTTACTAACAATGAGAGTAAATGAGTATCCTTACAATATAAACTAGAAGCTCATGATCAAGCATACCATCCGCCCGCAGATCATTTAGCAATCCTATTCCGGACTATTTCACCCGCATAGGTCGCGTGGACTCGCGTGAGGTATTCTCGTGATAGGCCGGACCCGCCCGCACGGGACTATTTCACCCGCATAAGCCCTTTCGGACCGCATGAGGTATTCCTCGCGATAGGACTATTTCACCCGCATAAGCCCTTACGGACTCGCATGAGGTATTCCTCGATAGGTCGGACCCGCCGCACGGGACTATTTCACCCGCATAAGCCGTGACGGACTCGCAGGTATTCCTCGCATCGTGGTAGCAAATCCACGAATTATGCAAATGTTACAAACCCGGAATGACCAAACGACCGATATAACAATAGCACACAACCGGCTATTTCCAGCACACATAGGCAAATCCTTAATTACAAGACAAAGTCCTTACCAAGGCACACTTAGAATAATTCTCTTTAACAAGCCAAAGTACTTATCAAGGCACACTTAGACAAATTTTCAATTTATCAAGCCAAAGTACTAATCAAGGCATACATAGAATAATTCTCTTTTAACAAGTCAAGGTACTTATCAAGGCACACTTTAGACAAATTCTCAATTTATCAAGCCAAAGTACTAATCAAGGCATACATAGAATAATTCTCTTTTAACAAGTCAAAGTACTACATACGTACATTCTTTTATAAAAGACTCCTTTCTATGTAAAGCCCCAAGATACTAACACCCGTAGTATCAAGGCGTGTCTATTTTTCAAAGTAAGTTACTACTCCTTTAGAAAACTCATTTCAAAGCTTGAAATCAAGTAACTCCAAATTTTCACAATCTAGGCAACTTATGCCGATTAATCAAAATAGACAACTTTCTAAACCTTCCATAAAGCCGTTATAACCAACTTCCCATAAAGCCGTTATAACCCTTTATGGTTTTAGACGTATCCATTCCTTCAATAACCAAGAGACTTTTGCTATTAAAACCAAGTATCACATACTTACAAATCAAGTTCTTAACTTTCAAAATACTTCAAGTCTCTTAATAGTTAGAAAACAAGTTTTCTTCTACTTTTTAAACCTCAAGTAACTTCACCCTTAACACAAGTTACTTCTCTTAAATCATGCCATTTCTCCTCTTTTAAATCAAATAAGTAAATCACTCCTTTGACTTCTAAAGTCATTATAATGACCTTTAGGTTTAGAACTAAGGCACTAGCCAAAAGATTTGGAAACCACTTCCTTTTCAAGTCTCTATGTACCTTAAGAAAAAATACCTTCACTTTTAAGAATCCAAACTTCCCTAAGGAAATGGATTATACTACTTACAATTTAAACATCAAAGTACACTCAAGGAAGTACATAGAACAAATTCTATTTTAGGCAATCCAAATACAAGCAAGGAATGGATCATTCAAGGAGTAGAACTTACTTTCTTTATTCTAAGGAATCATGCTAGAAGAGGAGATAGTTCACATACCTTTCTACTAAATCCACAAGCTGCCGAATACACCGTGCACGTGAAGTGTCAACCTATAATGGTCACAACAAGGCTATCAACTTCTAGTCTCTATGTAGAATAATACTAAGTATTTAGTCTCTAATTCTACGGAAAATCGGGCAGCACTTCCTTTGTTTCTACTCACTTTGCCACCTTTTTCAAGGTCGAATACAATAACCAACACGCCACATTTAAGGCTCCAAACAACAACCAAACAAAGGGGATTACACGCCTTATACTACGTGTAAAATTCCGCCCACAATTCATAATGAAATAGTTAAATGTTCACTAGCCATTCTACCAACATATAGAACAACACTAAGTCTTTTCCAACCCTTTTCCAAATTCCAAGTTCTTAGGTCAACATGTTATTTAGTCATAGACAACATCAACAACTACAATTTCCTTCTTTATTCAACATGCGACGACTTAAACTAATAATCAACTTGAATTCCAATCTTAAAGCTAAACATGCTAGATTTCGGATTAGGGGTCCAATAGTCAAAATACTTATCAAACTTCATACTATATAACACATGCTTGCTAAAATCCATAGCTACAACAATAAGTAAGTCTTAACTACTAAAACGACAAAATTTATACCTTTCCAAGCCCTTAAAATTTCCAAGATCCAAAGTCGCGCCTTAGCAATTCTTAGCTCCTTTCCTTAAGTTCCAATCCGCTCCAAGAATTCCTTAGAGGCCTATGAAGAACCCTTCTTCAAGTTCCAACTTCAAAGTTGAAGAACTCCCTTAGTTTCCGCCTTGCGACTAACGTAAAAATACGTTTTTTTCGAAATCTTTCTATTGAGATATCCTTACAATACCCTTAGGGACATTGGGTTAAAGTCTTGTGGCTAATGGATCAAAACTACAAAAATTTGTCTTCCAAAAGAAGCCTTGGCCGAGAGCACTTTAGTGAAGAACAATGTTTTCTTGAAATTTTTTCTAAGTATAGAACTTGTCTTGCACTAGTGTAGGATATATACTACTAAGGAGGGCTTAGATAATACCACATGTGAGGCTAGGATGAAGAGCAATTACTAATTAACCAAGTGGCAAGTTGACTTGGTCAACTTTCTCAAGCTTGAAGACTTTGTTCATCTACAATGGTCAATGACCATTTTACCCTTGCACAATTTCGACCAAGACCAAGTGTGGGGGTGCCACGTGTCGCCCTCTCATTCGTCCATAAAATTCCGTAACCCTCGTGGGCCCCACAAAATGTAAAATTCCTCGGGTGGGCCCCACGTGACCAAATCCGTAAAAATAAATTTCCATAATATTAATAAGTTCCATACTCTTCAAATAATGTATTTTGAGAATCCAATTCTCAACAACGAACATTTTTCCTTTCCGACGTCCTAAGATTTTTCCGCTCTAAACAATTCTTCCTTTCGTACTAATTTCCAAGTCTTGTTTCCTTACGTACATTCTCTTATACAAGTCCTGGACTTACGGGGTGTAACATTCTTCCCCCCTTAGAAACATTCGTCCCCGAATGTTCTTAGTCGGTTGTCAAGCTATACAAACTCCGGCACAATCTCTATACTATGCCTATCAATAAAAACTGCACAAGACCAACGATGCCATACACGACCACCACATAACATACCTAAACATATCAATGGACCTTCCGTCCGTGGTCCCTTCTCACAAAACTCGAAGGTTACAGTCTTCCCAAACACGGGATCCTTAGAGGTTCCTTTCTTTCCTTACTAGTCATACTTTCTCGTACTTTCAAACTTATCTAGTACACGTACAAAATCTCAATATCGTTTCTGTTCTCCACTCCTTGGAGTTACTAATCAAACCTGGCCATTATGCTACTTACATTCCCGTTAAGGCTTTTCTTGGTCCTTACGACCTAGTTCCGGTGGAACGCGTCCACAAACTCGTACAACGATTAACTAAACTTGGGCCTAGCACCCTCGTGGCCCTATCACATAGCGAGACCATTTCTAACTGACATCACCCCATCCTATACTGCCGGCTGACCCGAAATGAGTCCATAACCCGGCTCATCGTCACACTTAACTTCTCATTCTTAGTCTGATATAAAACTCTCTCTTATCTCAAGGTACTTCTTACCCTATCCCCTATTCACTAGAGGTTCGTCACATAAGCCAAAGTATTTCTACTGTACAATCTTCCCTATTGGTCTTACACTGTCATGGGGCAATTACTACGTGTGAACTCTACACAACTATAGTCTTAGTTCACTTATCATTCTTGTCAACATTCTTACTTCTCACTTTACTAATCAAAGTATCCCTAACTCTGGGGTACTATCACTTACAACTGCTAGCACTGCTATCTTGGTCAAAAGCATAACTGCTTCCCTCATGACCCTATAGTCTTCTCCTAATCGAAACCGAGGCTCGTGTCTGGTCTCAAAACCTGGCGCAAAAGAACTCGCCGACTGCGGAACAACATCCGGTATAACCTGGGCATAAGCCCTATCAACTCTCTGAGTCTGACTAGTAGCTCCTGCTACTCCTTTGCCCTTCTGGGCGGCTGTTGCCCTCCTCGAGGCATAATCAGAACACAACAATACGCCGAGAGGAATTATCTTACTAACACATTTCTATGGCACGATCTTAGAGTGAGAAGAATAGAAACTAACTCCTAAATGTCCTGTAGCCTCTGCTTATAGGTGTGGCGCGCAACACACCGATAATCAAGACTCTACTAGACACGGTCTGTAGACATTCCGAGGACCGATCGCTCGATACCACTGTCACGCCCGAACCCGGGCTCTGGATCGTGCCCTACCCGGCACCTTCTACCTTAACAACATAAGTAAATCGCGAATTTAAATAACACCTCTTTTTTCTTTAAAACCAACTTACGTGCAAGGGCAAAGCCGACAAGGCCGCCATAATATACATAAACAGAAGACACTACACCGCATACGAGTCCAATCCCACATATGAATACGCACTTAGAGTTAAATCAAATGTGACGGACAAGGCCCCGCTGCACTAAAATCAGCATAAAGCCTGTATCAAGGACATATACCAAAAGATAAACTCTGGACAGAGGAGCTATCCAAAAACCCCGAGCAGATCCTACACCGCCGATCACCAAACAACAGACCTAAACTCACGCGGATGAACGCACTCAAGGAGGTCATGTTATACCCCGTATTTCCAGAGTATGTACGTAAGGGAATACGTACAAAAGTCTAGCCTTAAAGTTTAGGCAAAACGTTTTTATTTGTACACAACTCGCTAAAAGAATCGTTTTTCGACGAAACGTCTTCACAGCTTTTGTTGGGTAAATTCCGGCTATGCCATTTCTTATTTTTGCGGATTTTTCCGAGAGACGAAACATTGTGGACCAACGGGAGGGCGACACTTGGCACCCTCCCATTGATGGACTTGAAATCGTCCATTTGGACGATTTGGACAATGGTGAGCACGTTTTTGGTGCCTTGTGCACAAGTCAAGGAGTTGGTAGGATATTTGTGTATAGTTAATCCTCACCCTACACTTGCCTTGCACTTGTCTTCATCTTGGCCATTGGTTGGCCAAGGCTTGAGCTATAAATACCCCCTTTGATGAAGAGTTCTTCATCCACAAAGTTATCTTCCAAGTCTAAAAATCCTCTCCTCTCCCTTTGTAGCCATTTCGTCCAAACACCTCCCCCTCCCCTTGTGAAGGCCCTTGGCCGAATACCCCCCCTAGCCTAGCCAAAATCTACCCCCCCTCCCTTGGTAGAAAAGTTGTCTTCTAGTATTGTTATAATGCCCAAAATACCCTAGCCCAAATCCCTTAGTCCTTAGTAGAAGTTGTGAAGAACTTCTAAGGTTTCTTGGAGCTACCTGGCGCATAAACTTAGGAGCTAATCCTTGATCAGGCTCGACATTTTCTAGGTTATTATTGGGCTTACCGAGGTAAATAAACTTACCCTTCTTTATAATTAGAGAATATATAATCGTAGAAGTATAAGAATAAGTATTAAATACTTAGAAGAATATTGCGAATAGAATTGAATCATATCACAGTAGAAGGGTTTAAAAGAAGAATAATTGAATCAGACTCACATAGACTGCTTTCACAATAGACTCATATAGCTCACCGTAGGGTCACGCCCGACTTTCCGTAGAATTGTGAACCTCTGCTTAGAATGACCTTGAGTAGTCTAGACTTTGATAGATGTCTGTGACTATTATAGGTCGATCCTCTCAAGGCCATATTCAACTTGGCAGAGGTTTTCACGAGAAGGTATGTGATTCTTCCTAAAGCATGATATTTTAAATATATATATAGTACGGTAGACGCATACGTGTTAACTGAATAATAACTACGCAATGTCTTGCGACTTAAGCTGAATAATACTTACGGCAATGTCTTGCGACTTAAGCCCTGAATAATAAAGATCTTAAAAAGTCTTTCAAAAGAATTATAACACGCTTTGAAAGAAGAAGAATAGTTGTTTTTAAAACAAGAAGCTTAAGGGTTATACTAGCTTTATGGGAAGTTAAGTATAACGGCTTAAGCTTTATAAAAGGAACATTTGCTTATGTGTTTTATAAAAGACTTGTATTGATTTAAAAGGTGTAATAAGATGGTTTTGGTGAGTAGACATATTGTGACGCTATGTGTTAGTATCTTGTAACGGTTGTGTAAAGAGGTCAGTCTTACTTATGCTTATGTTGTTTGAACTATAAGCTGTTGTGTTAGTACTATATCACTCACCTCTTGAGATGATACCGGGGGTTAAGCTGCCCTCCGATGCGGGGTAGACTCGGTGATGCAGGACCATGATTCGAGAATACCTCACGCGGGTCTAGGGGCCTATGCGAGCTACGAGAGTTCGTGTTAGTATGCGGGTTATGCCTCACGCGGTCTATGTGGCCATGCGACAACGAGTCGGGGCGATGCCGAGTAGCTACCCTCGATGCGGGGTTATACCTCACGCGGGCCCGTGAGTGGCCTATGCGGACTCGAGTCCGTGATTAGGCTTGCAGAATGATGATGTGGGTGAGTGGCCCTGTTTCGATCATTCGCAGCCTAGACAAGACTTATTACAGTTACCTATTGTTGCTCTTGTTTGTGATATGGCACTATGTGCGGTTTTCCTTGGTTGTTTCACACATATTTGTAAACTGGTTTTAAAAATGATATGTTTTCATTTAAGTACTTTCTGATTTCGCATACTTAGTACCGTTGTGCGACCTCCTTGGGGCTGCGTTCATGCCGCAGTAAGGCGGCAGTGCTAGATCCGCACCTTAGGATCTTTTGCGTTGGTGTCTGAGCTCCATCTTCTCCGAGGCTCTACTTTTGGTATGATCTCCTGTTGTAGATAGTTTTATACAGATGGTATGGCGGGGCCCGTCCGCCATAGTTGTATATTTCCTTAGGTGCAGAGTCATGTTGTGCAAAGGTCGGATGTAACTGCTAAACCTTGTTTATATTTATATATGCCGAAAGGCGATGTTTTCTCACATAAATTGTGTCTTATTTTATAAACTGTTTCATGTCTTGCTTTATATTTCCGCTGATTACTCTGATGTATGACTACTCGGGTGCCCTTGCAGGCACCATCCACGCCCCGAACGGTCGTGACAAAAGTGGTATCGTGAGCGCTTAATCCTCGGAAAGTGTCTACGCATCGTATCTAGTAGTTCTTGATTATCTGTGTGTCGTGCACCACACCAATAATCGTGAGGCTATAGGATATTTAGGATTGGTTTCCATTCTTCTCATTCCGAGATAGTGCTTTAGAGTCGTGTTATAGGTTGGACCTCTAACGTATTCCTTTCCCCGTATAGCTTATGCCTCCACGTAAGGCAACCCGCCCGTATGGCAAGGCAGCCGAGGAGCCGCTAGCGAGACACCCAGAGTTACGAGGGCTCGTGCCCGCCCATACCGTAGACGGCGAGTTCTATGACGCCGCCGCCCCAAAGAGATCGCAGCACCACACCTCCCGCCCCACACCGGCGAGGAGTTAGGTACAAGGAGATGGCCCACCTTTGGCTAGAGTTGTGGCCCGACACGAGGAGAGGCCGGATGCGGCAGCCTGGGCTCCAGCCCAGCCCAAAGAAGACTGTAGTGCACCCAGGCGCATGCTTGAGGCTTCGGATTTCTTAGTTGTAGCCCACCGAAGTTTTACGTCGAGGCCGGAGGATGATCCGCAGAGTTCATCCGCCGCCACAGAGGATCATGCGGTGATCAAGGCCTCGTGAGACAGAGTCCGTGACTTCGGTTGCATCGGCCGCGCGGATACCGCAATGATTGGTTTGATTCACGGAGCTTTCCCGGAGAGCATGCACTCCGCAGTATGGGGACGAGTTTTCGTGAGGCCTTTCACTCATTTCTTGCCTCCACAGATGGCGAGGGCACGGCCGACAGATTCTGATGCCGAGGCGCAGAGGACGCACCGTTAGGAGTACAACGCTGAGTTTGATTCGTTGGCTCGATATGTCCCAAAGACGTAGCGATATGGAGGATAGGTGCACCGCCACGCCACCGGCTTGATGATTACATGGCCGAGTCATGTGCGCGCTTTCTTCACCGTATGGACATTACCCGCATGCAGCTCACGCCTGATGCGGCGAGCGCAGAGGTCGACGAGTGACAGACAGCAGCAGGTAAGGCGCCAGGACTTTGGGTCTTCTCGTGGCTATCGGTGGCGGCCTCGCAGCCAGCCTAGATTTGCACCACGCCAGACAGAGCACTCGCACCGCCCTCAAGACACAGCAGTATCCGAGGGCGTACTGGGGCCCCGTGGCTTCGTGACGCCCGCAGTAGCAGGATCGCCGATCGACCACCCCTGCAGGCCGATGCAGATCCCATTACGGAAGTGTGGTATTTATGGAGCTTGTTACGCCAGTGGCCAGCAGGTCACTTTGCGAGGGACTGTCCCGACCGGGCTACCGCGTGGTGGCTCAACCTTCGTGTTCTCGCTGCCGCTTCATCATCTCCTACGCTTACTCGCCCGAGGCGTGGTACACATGGGTCAGCAGGTCGCGGCAGGTCGTGGCTCGTCCCAGCTTCTAGCGTCCTCGTAACCGCATTTATGCTTTGTCCACCGACAGATCGTGAGGCCTCACCGATGTCGCCACAGTACCTTATCGCTTCGGGTTTGATGTGTATGCTTTGATAGATCCGGTTCTACTGGCCCCATATATCTCCCTTGTTGCTAGTAGGATAGGGATAGAGCCCGAGTCCATAGACCCTTTCGAGGTAGCCACGCCAAATGGTGATTCGATGTAGCTCTACGTATATGAGCTTGTCCTGTGACCATTTACGTCGACTCCAGCCGACTTGATAGAGTTGGAGATGATTGACTTCGACGTGATTATGGGGACGGATTGGCTAGCTTCTTGCTACGCCAATGTAGACCGCAGAGAGAGTAGTACGGTTCCAGCTCGGCGAGCCGGTTGTTGAGTGGGAGCACCAGACGCCGGTGGTAGGTTTATTTCCTACCTCAAGGCTGGAAGATGGTGCGAAGGGTATATCTACCATCTCGCTCGTGTTTGATATCGAGGTCGCAGCGCCAGATTTTCAACATCCCGTGAGTCGAGAGTTCCCGCACGTGTTTCCGCACGACCTTCCGTATCCTCCCGAGAGGAGATTGAGTTTTGTATAGACATATTGCGACACTCGGCTTATTTCCATTCCGCCATACGTAATGGCACCCGCCGAAGTTGAGAGAGTCAAGGATCACTTAGGGATTTCCGAGAAGCGGCTTCATCAGCCTAGTGTTTCACCCCGGGAGCGCCAGATTGTTCGTGAAGAAGAAGGAGACGACGCCGCATGTGTGTTGACTACAGCACCAACAAGGTGACCATTAAGAACGTATACCCTTCCCGTGATTGATGATTTGTTCGACCGATTGCAGGCGCGAGATGTTTTTCCAAGATTGATCTACGGTCGGGCTATCATCAAAGTAGTCGAGAGTGGATGTCCCTAGATCGCATTCAGACCCAGACGCATTATGAGTTCGTGGTCATGTCCTTGGTTGACCAATGCTCCGCCAGATTCATGGATTTGATGAACCGAGTGTTCAAACCATTTTTGGACACGCTTGTGATAGTGTTCATTGATGATATCTTCGTTTATTCTCGCCAGAGCAGAGCACGCGAGCATTTGGCGATCAGGCCGACAGCTTCTCCAGATCGCAGCTTGTACGCCAAGTTTTCCAAACGTGAGTTTTGCTGACTTCGCGGCGTTTCTCGGCATATTGTCGGGTTGATGGCATTCGAGTGATACGCCAAGATCGAGGCGCCAGACTTGGCCTGCACCTACTACTCCGGCTGCAGGTTTGCGCTCGGGCCTTGCAGATATTATCGGCGGTTCGTGAGAAGTTTGCTTTATCTTCGCACCATTGACTAGGCCGACTCGTAAGCGCCAAGTTTCAGCGGACTGATGCTTGGAGCGAGGTTTCCATTCGAAAGAGACGATGACCGCCCGCTTCTTACTCTTCCGCAGGTCCGGATGGTTATGTTGTGTACTGTGATGCGTCAGGCATCGGGCTGGGATGTGTGTTGATACAGCAGGGTAGAGTTATAGCGTATGCATCCCGACAGCTTAAGAAACACGAGAGGAACTACCCCACCCATGATTTGGAGTTGGCAGTCGTGATTCACGCTTTGAAGATCTGGAGGCACTATTTGTATGGGGTTCACGTGGATATTTATACAGACCACAAGAGCCTCCAGTATATCTTCACCGTAGGAGTCGAACTTACGATGCAGACGGTGGTTAGAGTTGCTTAAGGATTACGATGTTGATATCCTATACCACCCGGAAGGCCAATGTCATGGCGATGCTCTTAGTCGTAGGTCGATGGGAGCCATCGATGTGCCTAGAGAGGAGGGACATGGTTCGTGATTTGCATCGCCAGCGAGCCTGGTGTCCGCTTGATTGATTCCGATAGCGCTGGTTAGAGTTCGTGAGATTGTCGAGTCTTCCATCGTCGAGGAGGTGAA
Source organism: Przewalskia tangutica (assembly GCA_029844215.1). NCBI lineage: Eukaryota > Viridiplantae > Streptophyta > Magnoliopsida > Solanales > Solanaceae > Przewalskia > Przewalskia tangutica. The sequence goes on from JAQGDG010000276.1 coordinate 157,553, forward strand.
GAGGCAACAGTTCGAGGATCCAGCCTTGATTCGATATCGTGATACAACTCTTCGTGAGGGCAAGGGTCCTTTTGAGGTAGCACCTGATGGGGTGCTAAGGTTTGAGGGCAGATTGTGTGTTCCAGATGTTTCAGGACTTCGGCAGCAGGTTCTTGGGGAAGCACACAGTGCGCGTTACTCTATCCATCCAGGGTCGACCAAGATGTACCACGACCTTAGATCCGTATTCGTGGACGGGCTTGAAGAGGACGCTGCAGAGTTCGTAGCTCGTGCCCGTGTTGTCGCAGCGAAGGTAGAGCACCGCAGGCCCGTGGTTTGTTACACTCGATTGAGATCCCGACCTGGAAGTGGGAGGTAATCAACATGGACTTTATCACAGGATTACCTCGCACTCAGAGGAGACATGATTCTATATGGGTTATCGTCGACAGGCTGACGAAATCAGCCCACTTTCTTCCCGTCAGGACGACTTTTTCGCCGAGGATTATGCCGCACTTTACATCCGAGAGGTCGCCGATCGCATGGAGTCCCTATTTCGATCATATCGCATGCAGGAGCCCGCCACGGCCAATTTCTGAGGTCTTTCCAGAGAGGTTTAGGGACGCAGTGAGCCCGAGTATCGCATTTCATCCACGCATGCACAGACGACAGCAGAGCGCACTATCCGCACTCTCGAGGATATCCGCGAGCCCGTGTTATTGACTTCATGGTAGTTGGGAGGATCATTTGCCTCTGTTGAGTTCGCGATAATAATAGCTACCACTCCAAAGATTCGATGGCGCCATGAGGCCTTGTATGGGAGGAAGTGCAGACGCCTATAGGTTGGTTCGATGTGGGCGAGGTGCGCTATGGGACCAGATTTGGTGCAGCAGCCGGATAAGGTGAAGCTTATCCGAGAGCGGCTATCGACACCGTGAGTCGATGAAGTCGATGCAGATCATCGCCGTCGGATCCGAGTTCGAGGTTCATGATTGGGTTTTCTGAAGGTGTCACCCACGGCGGTGTGATGAGATTCGGAAGAAGGGAAACTCACCCAAGGTACATCGGGCCGCTTCGATTGTCCGCAGGTAGGCAAGGTTGCCTACGAGTTGGATCCGCCGTCCGATCCGAGGCGGTGCATCCGTGTTTCACGATCTACGCCGGCGAGATGTATCGGGATCCATCTGGTGCACCCGGACGACGATGTCCAGTGACCGAGGGGTTATCGTATGAGAGGTTCCCATAGCGATAATCGATCGCCGTTAGGCGCTCGCGACGGCGACGTGGCTTCACAAAGTCTTGTGGCGAACGAGCTCGGGAGGAGATGACGTGGGAAGCCGAGGAGGACATGAGGCGAAGTATCCTCACCTATTCCCCACACCTCCGTAATTCACTTTCCTACTTGTAAATTTTCGTTATCATTTCGCCTAAGTGTTGTTCTGCGGGCCGTGTGTGGCATTTGCAAATCGTTAAGTTATGAAGAACCTTATCGTTAATCGCTTTGGGAAGGAACATTCGACGAATGTTTCTAAGTGGGAGAATGTTATACCCGTATTTCCAGTATGTACGTAGTGAATACGCATAAAAGTCTAGCCTTAAAGTTTAGGCAAAACGCTTTTATTTGTACACAACTCGCTAAAGAATCGCTCGACTAAACGCCTTCACAGCCTTTTGTTGGGTAAATTCCGCTATGCCATTTCTTATTTTTATGGATTTTTCCGAGAGACGAAACATTGTGGACCAACGAGGGCGACACTTGGCACCTCCCATTGATGGACTGAAATCGCCCATTTGGACGATTTGGACAATGGTGAGCACGTTTTTGGTGCCTTGTGCACAAGTCAAGGAGTTGGTAGGATATTTGTGTATAGTTAATCCTCACCCTACACTTGCCTTGCACTTGTCTTCATCTTGGCCATTGGTTGGACAAGGCTTGAGCTATAAATACCCCCTTTGATGAAGAGTTCTTCATCCACAAAGTTATCTTCCAAGTCTAAAAATCCTCTCCTCTCCCTTTGTAGCCATTTCGTCCAAACACCTCCTCCTCCCATGAAGGCCCTGGGCCGAATACCCCCCTAGCCTAGCCAAAATCTACCCCCCCTCCCTTGGTAGAAAAGTTGTCTTCTAGTATTGTTATAATGCCCAAAATACCCTAGCCCAAATCCCTTAGTCCTTAGTAGAAGTTGTGAAGAACTTCTAAGGTTTCTCGAGCTACCATGCGTACAACTTAGGAGCTAAACCTTGCTCAGGCGCGACTTTTTCTAGGATATTATTGGGCTTACCGAGGTAAATAAACTTACCCTTCTTTTATAATTAGAGAATATATACTGTAGAAGTATAAGAATAAGTATTAAATACTTAGAAGAATATTGCAGAATAGAATTGAACTGTTATCACAGTAGAAGGGTTTAAAAGAAGAATAATTGAATCAGACTCACATAGACTGTTTTCACAGAGACTCATATAGCTCACCGCAGGGTCAGGCTGCCCGACTTTCCGTAGAATTGTGAACCCTCTGCTTAGAATGACCTTCGAGTAGTCTAGACTTTGATAGATGTCGTGACTATTATAGTCGATCCTCCTCAAGGCCATATTCAACTTGGCGAGGTTTTCACCAAAGGTATGTGATTCTTCCTAAAGCATGATATTTTAAATATATATAGTACCAGAGACGCATACGTGTTAACTGACATAATAACTACGGCAATGTCTTGCGACTTAAGCTCGAATAATACTTACGCAATGTCTCGACTTAAGCCCTAATAATAAAGATCTTAAAAAGTCTTTCAAAAGAATTATAACACGCTTTGAAAGAAGAAGAATAGTTGTTTTTTAAAACAAGAAGTTTATGGTTATACTAGCTTTATGGGAAGTTAAGTATAACGGCTTAAGCTTTATAAAAAGGAACAGTTTGCTTATGTGTTTTATAAAAGACTTGTATTGATTTCTGAAAAGGTGTAATAAGATGGTTTTGGTGAGTAGACATATCATGGACGCTATGTGTTAGTATCTTGTAACGCTTGTGTAAAGAGGTCACTTACTTATGCTTATGTTGTTTGAACTATGTTCGTTGTGTTAGTACTATATCACTCACCTCTTGAGATGATAATGGGGTTGCCGCCTCCGACGTGGTAGACTCAAAGTCCAGGACCATGATTCGAGAATACCTCATGCGGTCCAGGGGCCTATGCGAGCTACGAGAGTTCCGTGTTAGTATGCGGGTTATGCCTCACGCGGTCGTGCGCCACGCGACAACGAGTCCAGACGACGCCGAGGAGTAGCTACCGATGCGGGTTATACCTCATGCGCCCACGTGAGTGGCCTATGCGACTCGAGTCCGTGATTAGGCTTGCAGAATGATGATGGGTGAGTGGCCTGCTTTCGATCATTCGCACCTAGACAAGACTTATTACGCTTACCTATTGTTGCTCTTGTTTGTGATGTGCACTATATGCGGTTTTCTCGTTGTTTCACATATTTGTAAATCGTTTTAAAATGATATGTTTTCATTTAAGTACTTTACGCTTTCGCATACTTAGTACTGTTGTAATCGACTCTCCTTCTGGGCCGTTCATGCCGCAGTAAGGTGTCACGACCAACCCGCCTGGATCGTGCCTTACCCGCACCCTAGTGATACAACATCGAGAAAATCAGCGGAAATAAAAACATGAACATGAATTAAGAGACAAGATAAATAAACAGCCAACCAAAATAGCTTGCCTTCATCATATATATACATAATTACCCGAACGCTTATCCTTACAAACCTCGCCCACAACAAAGCTATGCACTCTAAGATTTTACAACCTCTATGACGGACAGGGCCCGCCATACCCCGAATGTATAAGCATCTACTGCACTCAGGTAACATACCAAAAGATAAGCTCAAGGAACGGAGCTTTCCAATACGCCGAAGGTGATCCTAAAAGCGGGGATCGACACGATGTACCTTTTACTGCGGCGTTAACGCACTCCGGGCGAGGTCGATAACAGTACCAAGTATGTGAAATCAGAAATATCAGAATGAAATCATAATAGTCTATAAAAGCAGAGACATGTATGATAACCAAACTACAGCTTCACAACATAGAAGCGGCCATGTCAAGTCAGGGACTCACGCCCTAAAAGCCATCCCTCATGCCCGTGGAACTCCTTCCTCACTGCCGGCAGTCTAGGTACAAATCATGTGATACGTATAACAGGTCTCGGCCCATCTTATGGACCCAATATAGAAAAGGGTGGACTACATTCGGATGAACCGGTCCTCAAGTGAAATACATTCCTATGAACCTGGCCTCAAGTGAAATACATTCGGATGAACCAGAATCAAGTGAAACACATTCCGGATGAACCAGAGTCGAGTGAAATACGTTCGGATGAACCGGTCCTCAAGTGAAATACATTCCTGATGAACCGGTCCTCAAGTGAAATACATTCCCGGATGAACCGGTAGTCGAGTAGAATACAATACTTACACAACAAGGCTATCACACGTAACATGGTCAAGTTTCATAACAACAAGTATAAGCAAGTTACACACGACTCAAGGTACTTTCATTTTATATCAAAGTCCGATTTTTAACCTTAAAGTACTACGTCCGTTAAATTCCTTTTAAGATCCATTTCTTTACAAAGGTCACCCGATACCGTAGTATAAAAATAGAGTGACTAACATTGTTAAGTAAACTAAAATGCTTTCCTTTGTAAAATCAAGTAACAACCTTATTTTCCAAACGCTCAAGTTTGCCTAATTTCAATGCTCAAGTTCCTCATTTTTAGAAAAGGTTTCGTAGTTCATAGTTTTAATCCTTTAAAACATAATTCTCCTTTAAATGTTTTGAGAAACATATGCCTTATATGTGAGTGGGTTATTCTTGTTTATAATCAATCTTATTAAGCACCATGATCTAGGAAATGTAATATCATTTTGTCTCATCTTAGTTTCTATGCAGATGGAGGTTTCTACCGTTTTAATACGATACATCATTACTCAATACATTTTCCTTTATTAACGCCGCAGTTGGTCCTGTCGATACACATTCGATTTCCAAATCAAGAAACATTATCCCCTTACATAAAACCAAGTACTCATTACTCACGAATGAGGTTTCACACAAACATCCACATTAAAACAAATAAGTTAAGTCTCTTATCTTATAAGATCAAGTCTCTTAACTTCTAACATCTAGAAACATTCTTAAGCCGTTATACCTAACTTCCCAAAAGCTAGTATAACTCTTAAGCTTTCAAAACCCAAGTAATACTCATTCTTTCAAAACGATTTATAAATCTTTTGAAATACTTCAAGTTCACATATCAAGTCGTTATTATTCAAATCGCTACCTTTTAAAACCACAAGGTATTTGCTTATCCACATAAAGCTATTATAACCGACTTCCCATAAAGCCGTTATAACACTTTATGTTTTAAACCAATCAAATACAATTAGCACACGTGCGTCACCGCACTACATAGTTCACACATATCATGCTAGAAGAGATAGGAAGAGGTTCACATACCTCGCGACGATTATCGACTAATAGCAAAACGCTCCAAGTACCTCAAACCGGCGACACTCTCCGTTAAGATCACTCCACACGTGATTACAACCTATAGAGGCCACAAAGCGCCTATTAATACCTTTAGATCCCGACGTAGAATATTCTACGTAAAATTCGGAAGACTCTCCCGCAACAACAGAATCTCTCCTCTAACGAGGCCGCTACTAAGCCAACCAGTTGGGTTAACACGTCTGACCGGACGTGTACAATTCTACTACACAAAGAATGCTACAAGTCTCATCAGAATTACGCTCGGTTCTTATTTAAATTCAGCTTAAGTCGCAAGACATTGCAGTAAGTATTATTCAGCTTAAGTCAAAAGACATTGCCGCACAATTATAATGTTCATTTCTATATAGTATACTTCAACTATATATTCTACAACATGTAATTTCCAATTACAATAAGGTCAAGATATTTACCTCAATAAGCCCAAAATTATCCAAGTTATAAGCTTCCCAACAAGGTTTAGCTCCTACTCCGTGCGCTCCAAAACGCTCCAAGAAACCCCAAGTGTCTACACAACTTCTACTTAATACTTCAACCACGGTGAAGATTTTTCCTTAGGGTTTCGTTTAGTAAAGGAAGGTATAATAGTATTTTCCAAGCCAGATAAAGTGGTACTTTGGAAAGTACTACAAGGTATTTGGCTAAAGTATTTTGGGCATTATAACGATACTTGTAGAATACTTTTCTACCGAGGGTAGTATTTTGACTAGCACAACTAGGCTAGTGGGTTGCTCTGCCAGAGCCACTAGGCAAGGGGGCCTCGCCATGGCTCTCAGCGGAGGGGTGTGGTGGACGAACTACACAAGTGGAGGGAGGAAGAGAACTTCAAGACTTAGGAAGATTTTTGATGAAGAAGTCTTCCAAAGGGTGGGTATTTATAGGTCAAGCAAAGGCCAACCAATGGCCAAGATGCATCCAAGTGTATAGCAAGTGTAGGCTAGATTTCCACCATGTGTACCTTATCCATCTACCACACAACTTGCACAAAATATCCTACCAACTAAAGCTCTTTTCGCCCACCATTACCGCTTCACTCATGTTAATGCAGGTGACACATGTCACCCTCCCGTTGGTCCAAAATGTTTCGCCTCTGAAAATTCCGCAAAAATTATAAATGACATAGCCGAAATTCCCTACGAAAGTCGTGGAAAACGCTTTCATTTAAAAACGACTCTAACCGGGTGTTGTGCACAAAAAGAATTCGGCCTAGCCCAAAGAAGTTCGAAAATTTCTACGTACGTCCCCCACGTACATACTCTGGAAATACGGGGTATAACATAAGGGCAAGCAGGTGCTAGATCCGCAGCCTTAGGATCTTTTGCGTTGGTGTCTGGAGCTCCATCTTCTCCGGAGGCTCTACTTTTGGGTATGATCTCCCTGTTGTAGATAGTTTTGCATGATAGGTATGGCGGGCCCCGTCCCGCCATAGTTGTATATTTCCTTAGAGGTCTGTAGTCATGTTGCGAAGGTTTGATGTAATCGCTAAACCTTGTTTATATTTATATATGCCGAAAGGCGATGTTTTCTCACATAAATTGTGGTCTTATTTTATAAATCTGTTTCATGTCTTGCTTTATATTTCCGCTGACACTGATGTATGACTACTGGGTGCCCAGAAGGCACGATCACGCCCCGAACGGTCGTGAGTCAAGACGAAGAATGTACCAAGTATGTGAACAATAAGTCTCAGTAATGAAATCATAACAGTCTAAACAAAATACGAGACATGTATGATAGCCAACCTACAAAGACATAACACATAAGCGATATATCAAGTCGTGGACGCAAGCCCTCAAGTCACTACTCGATATAACTATGGGTCTCACGCCCATAATATCAATCATGCCTGGAATCCTTCCTCACCGCCGGCATCCATGATGTAATAACACCAATAAGGATACATGAACACCAAGTCCCACCTGTGTCCTCAATACCTCGTGGTCCCATGCCCTAATCCCACCTCGTAAAGCGTGACCATAGGGTAACACAAACAACCGGGGACATATATGATAATCAAAATACAACACATTGTGCCTTACTAACAATGAGAGTAAACAGAGTATCCTTACAATATAAACTAGGAAGCTCATGATCAGCAGACCATCCGCTCGCAGATCATTTAGCAATCCTATTCCTCGACTATTTCACCGATAGGTCGCGTGGACCCGCGCGAGGTATTCTCGCATAGGTCGGACCCGCCCGCACGGGACTATTTCACCCGCATAAGCCCTTTCGACCCGCATGAGGTATTCCTCGCATAGGACTATTTCACCCGCATAAGCCCTTACGGACTCGCATGAGGTATTCCTCGTGATAGTGGACCCGCCGCACGGGACTATTTCACCCGCATAAGCCCTACTTGACTGCACGAGGTATTCCTCGCATCGTGGGTAGCAAATCCACTAATTACGAATGCCACAAACCCGGAATGACCAAACGACCGATATAACAATAGCACACAACCGCTATTTCCAGACACATAGGCAAATCCTTAATTACAAGCCAAAGTCCTTACCAAGGCACACTTAGAATAATTCTCTTTAACAAGCCAAAGTACTTATCAAGGCACACTTAGACAAATTTTCAATTTATCAAGCCAAAGTACTAATCAAGGCATACATAGAATAATTCTCTTTTAACAAGTCAAGGTACTTATCAAGGCACACTTTAGACAAATTCTCAATTTATCAAGCCAAAGTACTAATCAAGGCATACATAGAATAATTCTCTTTTAACAAGTCAAAGTACTTTTCAAGGCACACTTAGACAAATTCTCAATTTATCAAGCCAAAGTACTAATCAAGGCATACATAGAATAATTCTCTTTTAACAAGTCAAAGTACTTTTCAAGGCACACTTAGACAAATTCTCAATTTATCAAGCCAAAGTACTAATCAAGGCATACATAGAATAATTCTCTTTTAACAAGTCAAAGTACTTTTCAAGGCACACTTAGACAAATCCTCAATTTATCAAGCCAAAGTACTAATAAAGGCATACATAGAATAATTCTCTTTTAACAAGTCAAAGTACTTATCAAGGCACACTTAGACAAATTCTCAATTTATCAAGCCAAAGTACTACATAATGCATATCTCTTTTATAAAAGACTCCTTTCTATGTAAAGCCCCAAGATACTAACACCCGTAGTATCAAGGCGTGTCTATTTTTCAAAGTAAGTTACTACTCCTTTAGAAAACTCATTTCAAAGCTTGAAATCAAGTAACTCCAAATTTTCACAATCTAGGCAACTTATGCCGATTAATCAAAATAGACAACTTTCTAAACCTTCCATAAAGCCGTTATAACCAACTTCCCATAAAGCCGTTATAACCCTTTATGGTTTTAGACGTATCCATTCCTTCAATAACCAAGAGACTTTTGCTATTAAAACCAAGTATCACATACTTACAAATCAAGTTCTTAACTTTCAAAATACTTCAAGTCTCTTAATAGTTAGAAAACAAGTTTTCTTCTACTTTTAAACCTCAAGTAACTTCACCCTTAACACAAGTTACTTCTCTTAAATCATGCCATTTCTCCTCTTTTAAATCAAATAAGTAAATCACTCCTTTGACTCCCCTAAAGTCATTATAATGACCTTTAGGTTTAGAACTAAGGCACTAGCCAAAAGATTTGGAAACCACTTCCTTTTCAAGTCTCTATGTACCTTAAGAAAAAATACCTTCACTTTTAAGAATCCAAACTTCCCTAAGGAAATGGATTATACTACTTACAATTTAAACATCAAAGTACACTCAAGGAAGTACATAGAACAAATTCTATTTTAGGCAATCCAAATACAAGCAAGGAATGGATCATTCAAGGAGTAGAACTTACTTTCTTTATTCTAAGGAATCATGCTAGAAGAGGAGATAGTTCACATACCTTTTCGGCTAAATCCACAAGCTAAGCCGAATACACCGTACGTAGAAGTGTCAACCTATAATGGTCACAACAAGGCTATCAACTTCTAGTCTCTATGTAGAATAATACTAAGTATTTAGTCTCTAATTCTACGGAAAATCGGCAAAGACTTCCTTTGTTTCTACTCACTTTGCCACCTTTTCAAGGTAGAATACAATAACCAACACGCCACATTTAAGGCTCCAAACAACAACCAAACAAAGGGGATTACACGCCTTATACTACGTGTAAAATTCCGCCCAACAATTCATAAGAAATAGTTAAATGTTCACTAGCCATTCTCGGCCAACATATAGAACAACACTAAGTCTTTTCCAACCCTTTTCCAAATTCCAAGTTCTTAGGTCAACATGTTATTTAGTCATAGACAACATCAACAACTACAATTTCCTTCTTTATTCAACATGCGACGACTTAAACTAATAATCAACTTGAATTCCAATCTTAAAGCTAAACATGCTAGATTTCGGATTAGGGTTCCAATAGTCAAAATACTTATCAAACTTCATACTATATAACACATGCTTGCTAAAATCCATAGCTACAACAATAAGTAAGTCTTAACTACTAAAACGACAAAATTTATACCTTTCCAAGCCCTTAAAATTTCCAAGATCCAAAGTCGCGCCTTAGCAATTCTTAGCTCCTTTCCTTAAGTTCCAATCCGCTCCAAGCATTCCTTAGAGGCCTATGAAGAACCCTTCTTCAAGTTCCAACTTCAAAGTTGAAGAACTCCCTTAGTTTCCGCCTTGCGACTAACGTAAAAATACGTTTTTTTCCAAAATCTTTCTATTGAGATATCCTTACAATACCCTTAGGGATATTGGGTTAAAGTCTTGTGGCTAATGGATCAAAACTACAAAAATTTGTCTTCCAAAAGAAGCCTTGGCCGAGAGCACTTTAGTGAAGAACAATGTTTTCTTGAAATTTTTTCTAAGTATAGAACTTGTCTTGCACTAGTGTAGGATATATACTACTAAGGAGGGCTTAGATAATACCACATGTGAGGCTAGGATGAAGAGCAATTACTAATTAACCAAGTGGCAAGTTGACTTGGTCAACTTTCTCAGCTCAAGACTTTGTTCATCTACAATGGTCAATGACCATTTTACCCTTGCACAATTTCGACCAAGACCAAGTGTGGGGTGCCACGTGTCGCCTCTCATTCGTCCATAAAATTCAGAACCTCGGGCCCCACAAAATGTAAAATTCCTCGGGTGGGCCCCACGTGACCAAATCCGTAAAAATAAATTTCCATAATATTAATAAGTTCCATACTCTTCAAATAATGTATTTTGAGAATCCAATTCTCAACAACGAACATTTTTCCTTTCCGACGTCCGGAAGATTTTCCGTCGGAAAAACAATTCTTCCTTTCGTACTAATTTCCAAGTCTTGTTTCCTTACGTACATTCTCTTATACAAGTCCTGGACTTACGGGGTGTAACAAACATGTGTCTTCTTTACATTGTTCCATGTCTTGTTTTATGTTCCGCTGATTACTCTGATGTTGTATCACTAGGGTGCCCGGGGTAAGGCTTTCACGACCGAACCCGCCCGTGATCCTGCCTTACCCGACACCCAAGTAGCCATACATCGAGTAATCACGAACATAAACAAGACATGAAAATATTATGAAGTAAGAAACGATGTCTGAGAAAAACTTGCCTTCGACATATATATAAATCAATTTAAAATCAATTTACATCCTTATTACAACTCGCCACAACAAGATCGCACTTCTAAGAATGATATGACAACAATGGCGGGACACGGCCCGCCATACCCTGAATGTAAATACCTACAACGACGGGACTATACCACCGATAAGCCTCCGAGAAATGGAGCTTCCCATGTCAAGCCGTGACCCAAGAGCGAGGATCAACGATCGTGTACCTTTACTGCGGCGTGAACGCAGCCCCGGAGGTCGATAACAGGTACCAAGTATGTGAAACTGAAAAATACTGTAAATGAAATCATAGTAGTCTATATAAAGCAGGAGACATGTATGATAACCAAACTACAGTTCACAATAAATAAGCAGTCATATCAAGTCAGGGACTCACGCCCTCAAGTCATCACTCAAATATAACTATGGGTCTCAAGCCCACAACATCAATCATGCCCGTGGAATACCTTCCTCACTGCCGGCAGTCTATGAAATAAAAGCACCAAGGAATACACGTGAACACCAGGTCCCACCTGTGTTCTAATAAAACCGTACAGGGTAAGTACGAAGGCATAACCGACTACTAACACCCATAGTACTAACAAGGTCATAAACTGTATCATGAGATCTGTCTAGACCGTCACATGATCAAAGCTGGTCACACGCCCGCAGTATCCAATGTGCGCGTCTAGCCCTGGAACTCCTCGCAGCTCCGCATAGGCCAACCTCATAGGCCCGCATGAGGTATAACCCCGCATCGAGGGTAGCTACTCCCCGGCATCCGCCTGGACTCGCAGTCCGCATGGCCACAAAGACCGCATGACCACAAGGGCCGCACACTAACCTGGAACTCCCGTAGCTCCGCATGGATCCCCTGGACCCGCATGAGGTAGTCTCGAATCATAGGTCACACGCACTACCGAGTCTACCCCGCACGGAGGCGACAACCTCCGGAAACAAGTCAAGGTGAGTGGTATAATACCAACATAACGGCTGATCGTTAAACAACTTAAGCGAAATCGAGGGAACACCCCTTTACACAAACATCACAAGATACTAACACACGTAGCATCCTAGCATGTTTACTTATCAAATCAACAAGAAAGTATTACAAGGCTATCACAAACCAACACAATCAAGTTATACACACAAGGTACTTTCTACTATATGATTAACAAGATCGGGTTTTTATCCCCAAAGTACTTCATACATTAACTCTTTAAAAGATACGTTACTTTCACAAAAGTCACACAATACCCGTAGTATATGAAAATAGAGTGATTATCTTTTGAAGTAAATCAAAACACTTCTCTTTGTAAAATCAAGTAACAACATTCTTTTCCAAACGTTTCAAGTTTGCCTAATTTCAATTACTCAAGTTTCTCATTTTCGAAAGGTTTCGTAGTTCATAGTTTTAATCCTTTAAGAATATAATTCTCTAAACAATCTGAGAAACATACGCCTTATATGTGAGTAAGTTATTCTTGTTCATAATCAATCTTAGTAAAGCAGTCATGATCTAGGAAATGTAATATCATTTTGTCTCATCTTAGCTTCTATGCAGATGGAGGTTTCTACTGGTTTTAATAATACTTAATTAGTCAAAACATTTCCTTTTATTAACGCTGCAGTGGTTTGTCGATACTCATTCGATTTCAAATCAAGAAACATTCTTAAGCCGTTATACCTAACTTCCCATAAAGCTAGTATAACTCTTAAGCTTTCAAAAACCAAGTATTTTCTTACCTACATAAAGCTGTTATAACCAACTTCCCATAAAGCCGTTATAACACTTTATGTTTTAAACCAATCGAATACATTTAACACATGACGCTCACCGCATTACATAGTTATACACATATCATGCTAGAAAAGATAGGCAGAGGTTCACATACCTCGCGACGATTATCGACAATAAGCAAAATGCTCCACAGTACTGTAACCCGGCTAGCCTTTTCCACTCTTCAAGTAGAATACGCTACTCGAAGTACTTCCACCTATATAGGCCACAAACGTCTATTAACTTCTAAACGCATGCCCATATTCTACGTAAAATTCGGCAAAGACTCCCCTCCCCGCAACCGCGTAAATCACCTCCTCTATCGAGGCCGGCTACCAAGCCAACCAGGGGGGGGGGGGTTATACGTCTAACCAGACGTGTACAATTCTACTACACAGAATACCACACAAGTCATCAGTAATACATCCATGTAATTACATTCAGCTTCTTCTTTATATTCAGGCTTAAGTCAAAAGACATTGCCGCAAAGCTATGTTCAGTTCTATATATAGTATACTTCAACTATATAATCCTACAACATGTAATTTCCAATTACAATAAGGGGACAAGAATATTTACCTCAATAAGCCCAAAATTATCCAAGTTATAATGTCGATCCCGAGCAAGGTTTAGCTCCTACTCCAAGGCGCTCCAACCCGCTCAAACAACCCTTAGAAGTTCTACACAACTTCTTCTAAATACTTCAACTCGCTATGAAGATTTCCTTAGGGTTTCGGTTTGAGACTAAAGGACAAAAGGTAGTATTTCCTGCTCTACGTGTAGAGGTAACTTTGGAATACTACAAGGTATACGGCTAAGGTATTTGGGTATAGTAACAATACTTTGGAGAGTATTTCTACCAAGAGGGGGGGTATTTATACGAGACAACACCACAAAGGGGGGGTGTATACCCCTCGGCCAACCCCACTAGGAGGTGGGGTACTCTCGACCATGGGAGGGCTCGGCCAAGGGCCTCACCAGGGGAGGACTCTCGGCCAAGGGCCTTCACGAAAAATGGGGGAGGGGTTTCAAGACTAGAGGAAGTGAGGAGTGGATGAAGAAAGCTTCACAAAGGGAGGGGTATTTATAGGGAAACCAAGGGCCATGATCTAGCCAAGTGGGGGGCAAGTGGAGGGCCAAGATGTGCCCAAGTGCCCCTAGTCCCTACTCCTTAAAACCCTCACAAATATCTTACCAAACCTTATCTTGAAATCGTCCACTTTACCGCCCACAACTTCCGCCAATGAGAGGGTGCCAAGTGTTGCCCTCTCGTTGGTCTAAAACATTTCGTCTCTCGGAAAAATCCGCAAAAATAAAAATGACATAGCCTAATTTTCCTTCGCCAGTTATGTAAAACGTTTCGTCGAAAAACGACTCTAATCGGGTGTTGTGCACAAAAATATTTCGTCCAAGCCAACTTTAAAGCCCAAATTTTTCTACGTACGTCCTTACGTACATACTCTGGAAATATGGAGTATAACATTCTCCCCTCCTTAGAATCATTCGTCCCGAATGTTCCTTCAAGTCTCAAAACAAACATGCGCCAGTATAGTCTTCACTACTATACTTACGAGAACAATCCTGCCACACCTGGCCACAGAAACACCTGCGCAATTACTTACATCCAAGTCCACGAGGAAACACCTCTAACATCACCACAAACCCTTACCCAAGGTCTAAAATATACTTCCTTCGCACCTTCTCCTTACAAAAGAAATGATCACATCTATGCTCGCCATACATGCTCGCTTCTCCCCTTACGCGTCGTACCCTTCTCGTACACTCGAACTCTTCCTCATAACTTACCACATTTCTGTTACTGCTTCAGTTTCCAAACTAGTCACACCCTAACTACATTCTGCTGAAACAGGTATGAACCAACAATCTGAACCTTGCCAACATCGAACCAATCGACCGACAACTTACACTTCCGCCCCTACAAGGCTTCATAAGGCGACATCCGAATACTGAAATGGTAGCTTAAACACTCCCTCCACAGGAGACAACAATCTCACGCTACCCTTGAAATCAAAACACCGCCCGAGGATCGAATACGATACGGAGACTCACCCGAAGTTCCTAACCCTGCTCGTAAAACTTCCAAAAGAAAAACAGCTGCACTGGCTCCACTGTCATAAGGTGAAGGTAGGCACCCTGCAGCCTTACCACCTTTCTCGATGTAACATCTCGCATAACCTCGCCGAGTAACCGGTCCCGACTAAAAGACGGATGGTGACCATCGGCCCGACATCGTCGAACGCATCCACGAACTTGTACGCTAGTTAACTGAACTTGGGCCAAACACCCTCGTGACCCTACCACAAGGCGGGACCACCACAAACTGACCCCACCACCATACAGGCCGCGGGTTGACCCGCAACGTGGCCTCAACCCGACACGGCAACGCGCAGAACACTAGCTCCCTCTCCGGAAAAACTCTCACTAATCACGTTACGAAAACCTAGCGGTCTTCTTAGCTCAACTACCCTCTTTTATTCCACACTACTCCGGGACTTATCCCACAAACATAGCTCACGTGCACTATGTACTCTGGTAAGGGTCAAACACAAAATAAATCTTTCTCTCGAGATGGCCTTGCCTCTAAGGTCTCTACGTATAACAGTCTAAGGCTCACACTTTTTCTTATCCCCCAATCTTACCCCTTTTTCTAACCATGATTTCTAATCACAACTAACACACTGCTATCAGAACATAACACTTATGATATACTCATCTTATCACACATACTAATCTCTAGAGGGTTAAGGATATATCTGAATCTACTGCTTCGCTCCCCTTAGTCGTTCTAATCAAACCTGCCCCGTAGGGCGCATAGCTAGGGAAGATGACGAACTACCCACCGATCCTGAAGGCTGAGTCCTCCTACTAGGACATCCTTTCGACACCTTGCCCTGACGGCCATAGGTACCACAAGTACCAACTAAAAGACGACATTCCCCGGGATGACGTCTGTCCCACTGTGAACCGGAAGATCTGGAGCTCTGACCAACTCCTGCATACCCCGAACGTCCTGAACCCCGTGGAGGACCTCTCTCAGACCGCGGATGTGCATAATCTAATTCGCTGGTGAGGTGACTCGCCTCGAAAGTTACGAAAAGACCTTGCTGCTCTGGCCCTCTTTTTGCTGTCCTTTGTTAACCCGTCGATCTCTACGTTTCTTGGCCTGTTGCGCACAAGCCCGTACACAGGCCATGCTCAAGCCTAACTAAAGAATTACTCTTGCACAACCCTTTCTTAGATATTCATCAAGACTCGCGGTACATCGTTATACACTCTGGTAGCCAAATCCATAGCTAGTAACAGGGTCGCCTCTTTGCAATCTATATTCTCTGTCCCCGGTCGTGGAACTGAAGGTTCAATTATCATGGTCGCAGTAGGCATCGCCGCCGCGGCTAAACTCGCTGGCCGCGACGTAGCATAACTCCCAGAATGAAATACCACCCCAGGTGATGATTGGGCCTGTGCCCCCGTAACCCTTTGAACTCTACTCGCAGCTCCCTCGGCTGCCTTGCCCTCCTGGGCCCGGGTTTGCCCTACGCGGAGGCATAACGGTAAGGGAAAGAAATATGTTAGAGGGTCCAACTTACAACACAACTCTAAGGCACGATCTCAGAGTGAGAAGAATGGAAACCAATCCTAAATATCCTATAGCCTCCTGATTATTGGTGTGGTGCACAACACACCGATAATCAAGACTTCATCGATACGGTCTGTAGACACTTTCCGAGGATTAACTGCTCTGATACCACTTTTGTCACGACCCGAACCCAGGCCCGTGACTGGTGCCTTACCCGGACACCCAAGTAGCCATACATCAGAGTAATCAGCGGAACATAAAACAAGACATGAAAATATTATGAAGTAAGAAACAGTAATCTGAGAAAACTTGCCTTTCGGCATATATATAAATCAATTTAAAACCGAACGATACATCCTTATTACAACTCGCCCAAAGATTACTGCACTCTAAGAATGATATGACAACAATGGCGGGACAGGGCCCCGCCATACCCCTGAATGTAAATACCTACAACGACAGGGGACTATACCACTGATAAGCCTCCGGAGAAACGGAGCTTCCCACAAGCTGAACTGTGACCCTAAGAGCGAGGATCAACGACTGGTGTACCTTTACCTGCGGCATGAATGCAGCCCAAGGAGGTCGCATAACAGTACCAAGTATGTGAATCGAAATATCATAAATGAAATCATAGTAGTCTATATAAAGCAGAGACAT
Organism: Przewalskia tangutica; assembly: GCA_029844215.1. Lineage (NCBI taxonomy): Eukaryota > Viridiplantae > Streptophyta > Magnoliopsida > Solanales > Solanaceae > Przewalskia > Przewalskia tangutica. The sequence goes on from JAQGDG010000276.1 coordinate 174,736, forward strand.
GTATGATAACCAAACTACAGCCACAATAAATAAGCAAATATATCAAGTCGTGACTCACGCCCTCAAGTCATCACTCAAATATAACTATGGGTCTCAAGCCCACAACATCAATCATGCCCGTGGAATACCTTCCTCACTGCCGGCAGTCTATGAAATAAAAGCACCAAGGAATACACGTGAACACCAGGTCCCACCTGTGTTCTAATAAAACCGCATCAGGTAAGTAAGGCATAGCCGACTACTAACACCCATAGTACTAACAAGGTCATAAATCAGATCACGAGATCTGCCTGCATCGCCACATGATCAAAGCCGTCACACGCCCGCAGATCCAATGCGCTGCGTCTAGCCTCGAACTCCTCGCACTCGCATAGCCAACCTCATAGGCCCGCATGAGGTATAACCCCGCATCGAGGGTAGCTACTCCCCGGCATCCGCCTGGACTCGCAGTCCGCATGGCCACAAAGACCGCATGACCACAAGGGCCGCACACTAACCTGGAACTCCCGTAGCTCCGCATGGATCCCCTGGACCCGCATGAGGTAGTCTCGAATCATAGGTCACACAGACCCGCCTGAGTCTACCCCGCATCGGAGGGCAGCTTAACCTCCGGAAACAAGTCAAGGTGAGTGGTATAATACCAACATAACGGCTGATCGTTAAACAACTTAAGCGAAATCGAGGGAACACCCCTTTACACAAACATCACAAGATACTAACACACGTAGCATCCTAGCATGTTTACTTATCAAATCAACAAGAAAGTATTACAAGGCTATCACAAACCAACACAATCAAGTTATACACACAAGGTACTTTCTACTATATGATTAACAAGATCGGGTTTTTATCCCCAAAGTACTTCATACATTAACTCTTTAAAAGATACGTTACTTTCACAAAAGTCACACAATACACGTAGTATATGAAAATAGAGTGATTATCTTTTGAAGTAAATCAAAACACTTCTCTTTGTAAAATCAAGTAACAACATTCTTTTCCAAACGTTTCAAGTTTGCCTAATTTCAATTACTCAAGTTTCTCATTTTCGAAAGGTTTCGTAGTTCATAGTTTTAATCCTTTAAGAATATAATTCTCTAAACAATCTGAGAAACATACGCCTTATATGTGAGTAGGTTATTCTTGTTCATAATCAATCTTAGTAAAGCAGTCATGATCTAGGAAATGTAATATCATTTTGTCTCATCTTAGCTTCTATGCAGATGGAGGTTTCTACTGGTTTTAATAATACTTAATTAGTCAAAACATTTCATTTTATTAACGCTGCAGTGGTTTGTCGATACTCATTCTGATTTCCGAAATCAGTAAAACATTCTTAAGCCGTTATACCTAACTTTCCATAAAGCTAGTATAACTCTTAAGCTTTCAAAAACCAAGTATTTTCTTACCTACATAAAGCTGTTATAACCAACTTCCCATAAAGCCGTTATAACACTTTATGTTTTAAACCAATCGAATACATTTAACACATGACGCTCACCGCACTACATAGTTATACACATATCATGCTAGAAAAGATAGGAAGAGGTTCACATACCTCGCGACGATTATCGATAATAAGCAAAATGCTCCACAAGATCAGAACTGGCTAGCCTTTTCCACTCTTCAAGTAGAATACGCCACTCAAGTACTTCCACCTATAGGCCACAAACGCTCATTAACTTCTAAACGCATCTTCCATATTCTACGTAAAATTCGAAGATTTCCCCGCAAATCACAGAAATCACCTCCTCTATCGAGGCCGCTACCAAGCCAACCAGGGGTTATATGCCTAACTGCACGTGTACAATTCTACTACACAGTATACCACACAAGTTCATCGTAATACATTCATGTAATTACGCTTCTCTTCTTTATATTCAGGCTTAAGTCAAAAGACATTGCCGCAAAGCTATGTTCAGTTCTATATATAGTATACTTCAACTATATAATCCTACAACATGTAATTTCCAATTACAATAAGGGGACAAGAATATTTACCTCAATAAGCCCAAAATTATCCAAGTTATAATGTCGATCCTGAGCAAGGTTTAGCTCCTACTCCGTGCGCTCCAACCCGCTCCAAACAACCCTTAGAAGTTCTACACAACTTCTTCTAAATACTTCAACTCGCTATGAAGATTTCCTTAGGGTTTCGGTTTGAGACTAAAAGGACAAAAGGTAGTATTTCCGGGCTCTACGTGTAGAGGTAACTTTGGAATACTACAAGGTATACGGCTAAGGTATTTGGGTATAGTAACAATACTTTGGAGAGTATTTCTACCAAGAGGGGGGGTATTTATACGAGACAACACCACAAAGCTGGTGAGATACCTCGACCAACCCCACTAGGAGGTGGGGTACTCGCCAAGGGGGAGGGCTCGCCAAGGGGCCTCACCAGGGGAGGACTCTCGCCAGGCCTTCACGAAAATCGGAGGGTTTCAAGACTAGAGGAAGTGAGGAGTGGATGAAGAAAGCTTCACAGCTGGAGGGTATTTATAGGAAACCAAGGGCCATGATCTAGCTGGGGCAAGTGGAGGGCCAAGATGTGCCCAAGTGCCCCCTAGTCCCTACTCCTTAAAACCCTCACAAATATCTTACCAAACCTTATCTTGAAATCGTCCACTTTACCGCCCACAACTTCCGCCAATGAGAGGGTGCCAAGTGTTGCCCTCTCGTTGGTCTAAAACATTTCGTCTCTCGGAAAAATCCGCAAAAAATAAAAATGACATAGCCGGAATTTTCCCTTCGCAAGTTATGTAAAACGTTTCGTCGAAAAACGACTCTAATCGGGTGTTGTGCACAAAAATATTTCGTCCAAGCCAACTTTAAAGCCCAAATTTTTCTACGTACGTCCTTACGTACATACTCTGGAAATATGGGGTATAACATTCTCCCCTCCTTAGAATCATTCGTCCCGAATGTTCCTTCAAGTCTCAAAACAAACATGCGCCAGTATAGTCTTCACTACTATACTTACGAGAACAATCCTGCCACACCTGGCCACAGAAACACCTGCGCAATTACTTACATCCAAGTCCACGAGGAAACACCTCTAACATCACCACAAACCCTTACCCAAGGTCTAAAATATACTTCCTTCGCACCTTCTCCTTACAAAAGAAATGATCACATCTATGCTCGCCATACATGCTCGCTTCTCCCCTTACGCGTCGTACCCTTCTCGTACACTCGAACTCTTCCTCATAACTTACCACATTTCATATCGCCTGGTTCCAAACTAGTCACACCCTAACTACATTCTGCTGAAACAGGTATGAACCAACAATCTGAACCTTGCCAACATCGAACCAATCGACCGGCAACTTACACTTCCGCCCCTACAAGGCTTCATAAGGCGACATCCGAATACTGAAATGGTAGCTTAAACACTCCCTCCACAGGAGACAACAATCCTCACGGCTACCCTTGAAATCAAAACACTGGCCCGAGGACGAATACGATACGGAGACTCACCTGAGTTCCTAACCCTGCCTGGTAAAACTTCCAGAAAAAGAAACAATCACTGGCTCCACTGTCATAAGGTGAAGGTAGGCACCCTGCAGCCTTACCACCTTCGATGTAACATCTCGCATAACCTCTCGCGAGTAACGGCCCGACTAAAAGACGGATGGTCGACCATCGCCCGACCATCGTCGAACGCATCCACGAACTTGTACGCTAGTTAACTGAACTTGGGCCAAACACCCTCGTGACCCTACCACAAGGCGGGACCACCACAAACTGACCCCACCACCATACAGGCCGCGGGTTGACCCGCAACGTGGCCTCAACCCGACACGGCAACGCGCAGAACACTAGCTCCCTCTCCGGAAAAACTCTCACTAATCACGTTACGAAAACCTAGCGGTCTTCTTAGCTCAACTACCCTCTTTTATTCCACACTACTCCGGGACTTATCCCACAAACATAGCTCACGTGCACTATGTACTGTAAGTGGTCAAACACAAAATAAATCTTTCTCTCGAGATGGCCTTGCCTCTAAGGTCTCTACGTATAACAGTCTAAGGCTCACACTTTTTCTTATCCCCCAATCTTACCCCTTTTTCTAACCATGATTTCTAATCACAACTAACACACTGCTATCAGAACATAACACTTATGATATACTCATCTTATCACACATACTAATCTCTAGAGGGTTAAGGATATATCTGAATCATCGCTTCGCTCCCTTAGTCGTTCTAATCAAACTCGCCTGTAGGCGATAGCTAGGAAGATGATGAACTACCCACCGATCCCAAGGCCGAGTCCTCCTACTAGGACATCCTTTCGACACCTTTGCCCTGACGCCATAGGTACTACAAGTACAACTAAAAGACGACATTCCCGGATGACGCTCGCCCCATCGCGAACCGGAAGATCTGGAGCTCTGACCAACTCCTGCATACCCCGAACGTCCTGAACCCCGTGGAGGACCTCTCTGCACTGGTGGATGTGCATAATCTAATCCGCTGGTGAGGTGACTCGCCTCGAAAGTTACGAAAAGACCTTGCTGCTCTGGCCCTCTTTTTGCTGTCCTTTGTTAACCCGTCGATCTCTACGTTTCTTGGCTCATTGCGCAAGCCCGCATACGCCATGCTCGCTTCAAACTAAAGAATTACTCTTGCACAACCCTTTCTTAGATATTCATCAAGACTCGCGATGCATCGTTATACACTCGTAGCCAAATCCATAGCTAGTAATGGTCGCTTGCAATCTATATTCTCTGCCCTGGCCGCGAAGGTTCAATTATCATGGTCGCAGTAGGCACTGCTGCCGCTGTGCTAAACTCTGCTGGGGCTGGTGACGTAGCATAACTCCCAGAATGAAATACCACCCCAGGTGATGATTGGGCCTGTGCCCCCGTAACCCTTTGAACTCTACTCAGCCTCCCGCTTTGCCTCCCGGGCCCGGGTTTGCCCTACGCGAGGCATAACGGTAGGAAAGAAATATGTTAGAGGTCCAACTTACAACACAACTCTACGGCACGATCTCAGAATGAGAAGAATGGAAACCAATCCTAAATATCCTATAGCCTCCTGACTATTGGTGTGGTGCACAACACACCGATAATCAAGACTCCCATCGGATACGGCTCTAGACACTTTCCGAGGATTAATCGCTCGATACCACTTTTGTCACGACCGAACCCGGCCGTGATCGTGCCTTACCCGACACCCAGTAGCCATACATCGTGAGTAATCGGAACATAAAACAAGACATGAAAATATTATGAAGTAAAACAGATGTGAGAAAAACTTGCCTTTCTGCATATATATAAATCAATTTAAAATCAATGCTATATCCTTATTACAACTCGCCACAACAAGCATTACTGCACTTAAGAATGATATGACAACAATGGCGGACAGGGCCGCCATACCTCAATGTAAATACCTACAACGAGTGGACTATACCATCGATAAGCCTCCGTAGAAACGAGCTTCCCATGTGAATCGTGACCCAAGAGAGGATCAACGATCGTGTACCTTTACTCATGCAGATGAACGCACTTCAAGGAGGTCGCATAACAGTACCAAGTATGTGAAATCAAAATATCAGTAAATGAAATCATAGTAGTCTATATAAAGCGGAGACATGTATGATAACCAAACTACGATTCACAATAAATAGCAAATATATCAAGTCGTGACTCACGCCTCAAGTCATCACTCAAATATAACTATGGGTCTCAAGCCCACAACATCAATCATGCCCGTGGAATACCTTCCTCATCACGGCAGCCTATGAAATAAAAGCACCAAGGAATACACGTGAACACCGTGTCCCACTGTTCTAATAAAACTGCATAGGTAAGTACGAAGGCATAGCCGACTACTAACACCCATAGTACTAATAAGGTCATAAATCAGATCATGAGATCTGCCTGCACCGTCACATGATCAAAGCCGGTCACACGCCCGCAGATTCAATGCGCGTTTAGCCTCGAACTCTCGCACTCGCATAGGCCAACCTCATAGGCCCGCATGAGGTATAACCCCGCATCGAGGGTAGCTACTCCCGGCATCCGCCGACTCGCACCGCATGGCCACAAAGACCGCATGACCACAAGGGCCGCACACTAACTCGAACTCCCGTAGCTCCGCATGATCCTCTCGACCCGCATGAGGTAGTCTCAATCATAGGTCACGCACCCGCTCGAAGTCTACCCCCAGACGGAGGCAGCAACCTCCGAACAAGTCAAGGTGAGTGGTATAATACCAACATAACGACTGATCGTTAAACAACTTAAGCGAAATCGAGGGAACACCCCTTTACACAAACATCACAAGATACTAACACACGTAGCATCCTAGCATGTTTACTTATCAAATCAACAAGAAAGTATTACAAGGCTATCACAAACCAACACAATCAAGTTATACACACAAGGTACTTTCTACCATATGATTAACAAGATCGGGTTTTTATCCCCAAAGTACTTCATACATTAACTCTTTAAAAGATACGTTACTTTCACAAAAGTCACACAATACCCGTAGTATATGAAAATAGAGTGATTATCTTTTGAAGTAAATCAAAACACTTCTCTTTGTAAAATCAAGTAACAACATTCTTTTCCAAACGTTTCAAGTTTGCCTAATTTCAATTACTCAAGTTTCTCATTTTCGAAAGGTTTCGTAGTTCATAGTTTTAATCCTTTAAGAATATAATTCTCTAAACAATCTGAGAAACATACGCCTTATATGTGAGTAGGTTATTCTTGTTCATAATCAATCTTAGTAAAGCAGTCATGATCTAGGAAATGTAATATCATTTTGTCTCATCTTAGCTTCTATGCAGATGGAGGTTTCTACTGGTTTTAATAATACTTAATTAGTCAAAACATTTCCTTTTATTAACGCTGCAGTGGTTTGTCGATACTCATTCTGATTTCCGAAATCAGTAAAACATTCTTAAGCCGTTATACCTAACTTCCCATAAAGCTAGTATAACTCTTAAGCTTTCAAAAACCAAGTATTTTCTTACCTACATAAAGCTGTTATAACCAACTTCCCATAAAGCCGTTATAACACTTTATGTTTTAAACCAATCGAATACATTTAACACATGTACGTCTACCGTACTACATAGTTATACACATATCATGCTAGAAAAGATAGGAAGAGGTTCACATACCTCGCGACGATTATCGACAATAAGCAAAATGCTCCACAGTACTGTAACCCGGCTAGCCTTTTCCACTCTTCAAGTAGAATACGCTACTCGAAGTACTTCCACCTATATAGGCCACAAACGTCTATTAACTTCTAAACGCACGGTTCCATATTCTACAGAAAATTCGGCAGCACCTCCCCGCAATCGCGAATCTCCTCTCTCTATCGAGGCCGGCTACCAAGCCAACCAGGGGTTATCGTCTAACCTGACGTGTACAATTCTACTACACGTATACCACACAAGTTCATCGTAATACGGTCTATGTAATTACAGATTCTCTTTATTTATATTCATGCTTAAGTCAAAATACATTGCCGCAAAGTTAGTTTCAGTTCTATATATAGTATACTTCAACTATATAATCCTACAACATGTAATTTCCAATTACAATAAGGACAAGAATATTTACCTCAATAAGCCCAAAATTATCCAAGTTATAATGTCGATCCCGAGCAAGGTTTAGCTCCTACTCAGGCGCTCCAACCCGCTCCAAACAACCCTGAAGTTCTACACAACTTCTTCTAAATACTTCAACTCGCTATGAAGATTTCCTTAGGGTTTCTGGTTTGAGACTAAAAGGACAAAAGGTAGTATTTCCTGCTCTACGTGTAGAGGTAACTTTGGAATACTACAAGGTATACTGGCTAAGGTATTTGGGTATAGTAACAATACTTTGGAGAGTATTTCTACCAAGAGGGGTATTTATACGAGACAACACCACAAGCGGGTGTATACCCTCGGCCAACCCCACTCAGAGGGGGTACTCGCCATGGGAGGGGTCTCGCCAGGGGCCTCACCAGGGGAGGACTCGGCCAAGGACTCACAAAAATGGGGAGGGTTTCAAGACTAGAGGAAGGAGTGGATGAAGAAAGCTTCACAAAGGAGGGTATTTATAGGAAACCAAGGCCATGATCTAGCCAAGTGGTGGGAAAGTGAGGGCCAAGATGTGCCCAAGTGCCCCTAGTCCCTACTCCTTAAAACCTCACAAATATCTTACCAAACCTTATCTTGAAATCGCCCACTTTACCGCCCACAACTTCCGCCAATGAGAGGTGCCAAGTGTTGCCCTCTCGTTGGTCTAAAACATTTCGCCTCTAAAAATCCGCAAAAATAAAATGACATAGCCGAATTTTCCCTTCGCAAGTTATGTAAAACGCTTCGCCGAAAAAAACGACTCTAATCGGTGTTGTGCACAAAAATATTTCGTCCAAGCCAACTTTAAAGCCCAAATTTTTCTACGTACGTCCTTACGTACATACTCTGGAAATATGGGGTATAACATTCTCCCCTCCTTAGAATCATTCGTCCCGAATGTTCCTTCAAGTCTCAAAACAAATACGCGCGCCAAAGATAGTCTTCACTACTATACTTACGAGAACAATCTCGCCACACCGCCACGTAAACACTCCGCGCAATTACTTACATCCAAGTCCACGAGGAAACACCTCTAACATCACCACAAACCCTTACCCAAGGTCTAAAATATACTTCCTTCGACCTTCTCCTTACAAAAGAAATGATCACATCTATGCTCGCCATACATGCTCGCTTCTCCCTTACGCTGCCGCACTTTCTCGTACACTCGAACTCTTCCTCATAACTTACCACATTTCTATCGCTTTCGCTTCAAACTAGTCACACCTAACTACATTCTCGCAAACATGTATGAACCAACAATCAACTTGCCAACATCGAACCAATCGATCAAGAACTTACACTTCCGCCCCTACAAGGCTTCATAAGGCGACATCCGAATACTGAAATGGTAGCTTAAACACTCCCTCCACAGGAGACAACAATCCTCACGGCTACCCTTGAAATCAAAACACTGGCCCGAGGACGAATACGATATGGAGACTCACCTGAGTTCCTAACCTGCCGTAAAACTTCGTAAAAGAAACATAGTGCCTCGGCTCCACCGTCATTATAAGGTGAATGTAGGCACCCTGCAGCCTTACCACCTTTACGATGTAACATCTCGCATAACCTCACGAGTAACCGGTCTGACTAAAAGACCGATGGCGACCCATCGGCCCGACATCGGGTCGAACGATCCACGAACTTGTACGCTTAGTTAATCAACTTGGGCCAAACACCTGCGTGACCTTACCACAAGGCGACCACCACAACCGACCACCACCATACAGCCGCTGGTTGACCCGCAACGTGGCCTCAACCCGGCACGGCAACGCCGCGAACACTAGCTCCTCCCAAAAACTCACTAATCACGCTACGAAAACCCAGCTGTCTTCTTAGCTCAACTACCCTCTTTTATTCCACACTACTCCGGACTTATCCCACAAACATAGCTCACGTGCACTATGTACTCCGTAAGGGTCAAACACAAATAAATCTTTCTCTCGAGATGGCCTTGCCTCTAAGGTCTCTACGTATAACAGTCTAAGGCTCACACTTTTTCTTATCCCCCAATCTTACCCCTTTTTCTAACCATGATTTCTAATCACAACTAACACACTGCTATCAGAACATAACACTTATGATATACTCATCTTATCACACATACTAATCTCTGCAGGTTAAGGATATATCTCATCTACTCGCTCCCTTAGTCGTTCTAATCAAACTCGCCTGCAGTGCATAACAGGGAAGATGACGAACTACCCACCGATCCTGAAGGCTGAGTCCTCCTACTAGGACATCCTTTCGACACCTTGCCCTGACGGCCATAGGTACCACAAGTACCAACTAAAAGACGACATTCCCCGAGATGACGTCGCCCCCGTGCAACCGGAAGATCCGAGCTCGACTCCTCTGCGTACCCGAACGCCCCGAACCCCGCGAGGACCTCGCGCGGTGGATGTGCATCCACTCACGTGAGGTGACTCGCCGAAAGTTACGAAAAGACCTTGCCGCTCGCCCTCTTTGCCGCCCTTTGTTAACCCGCCGATCTCTACGCTTGCGCTGGCAACAAGCCCATACATGTGCCATGCTCAAGCCTAACTAAAGAATTACTTCTTGCACAACCCTTTCTTAGATATTCATCAAGACTCGCAGACATCGTTATACACTGTAGCCAAATCCATAGCTAGTAAATGTGGTCGCCTTTGCAATCTATATTCTCTGCCCCCGGCGTGGAAATCAAGGTTCAATTATCATGGTCGCAGAGGGCACCGGGCCGCCTGCTAAACTTCTTGGGTGGCGACGAGCATAACTCCTGAATGAAATACCACCTCAGTGATGATTGGGCCTGTGCCAGTAACGCTTTGAACTTTTCAGCCTCTACCGGCTCGCCTCCCGCCCGGTTTGCCCTACGGAGGCATAACGGTAGCGGAAAGAAATACGTTAGAGGTCCAACTTACAACACGCTACAAGGCACGATCTCGTGAGTGAGAAGAATGGAAACCAATCCTAAATATCCTATAGCCTCCTCGATTATCGGTGTGGTGCACACGACACCGATAATCAAGACTTAATCGGATACGGCTCGACACTTTCCGAGGATTATCGCTCGATACCACTTTTGTCACGACCAACCTGCCCGTGATCAGCCTTACCCGACACCCAAGTAGCCATACATCGTAGTAATCAATGAACATAAAACAAGACATGAAAATATTATGAAGTAAGAAACACTGAGAAAACTTGCCTTCTGCATATATATAAATCAATTTAAAACGAACAGCTACATCCTTATTACAACTCGCCACAACAAGATTTCATGCACTTCTAAGAATGATATGATAACAATGGCGGACAGGCCCCGCCATACCCCGAATGTAAATACCTACAACGACAGTGACTATACCATCGATAAGCCTCCGAGAAACGGAGCTTCCCACAAGTCAACTGTGACTCCAAGAGCGAGGATCAACGACTTTACTCATGCGGCATGAATGCAGCCCCAAGGAGGTCAACAGTACCAAGTATGGAATCAAAAATACTGTAAATGAAATCATAGTAGTCTATATAAGCAGAGACACGTATGATAACCAAACTACAGCTCACAATAAATAAGCAATATATCAAGTCGTGACTCACGCCTCAAGTCATCACTCAAATATAACTATGGGTCTCAAGCCCACAACATCAATCATGCCCGTGGAATACCTTCCTCACCGCCATTTACGAAATAAAAGCACTAAGGAATACACGTGAACACCGTGTCCCACCGTGTTCTAATAAACCGCATGCGGTAAGTAAAGGTGTTATACCCGTAGTTCCAGTGGTATGTATGCGAGGACGCACGCATTTGAGAATCTGACGTAAAGATTGGAAAGGAAGAAAAGAGGCGATTTTTTTCCACCAAAAGTTTCCTGTTTTGTGAAGGAAAAGGTTCGTTAATGGGAATTGGATTCAGATTTGTATTCTGACTTCGAATATTAGAGAATTATGGAATTTTATTTTCTGAGTGGTCACGTGGGGCCCACGAGAAATTTACGGTTTTGTGGGGCCCGCTGATTTTGAGATTTTGGCCGCTGGATATTTTCTAAGACGAAATATTTTGGGCGAATCGGGCGACACGTGTCACCCCATGTGGCACCTTTGGGCGAAATATGTTTGTGCACAACACCCTGCTAGAGTCGTTTTTCGACGAAACGCTTTCACAGCCTTTCGTAGGGAATTTCCGCTATGTCATTTAGTATTTTTGCGGATTTTTCCGGAGAGACGAAACATTTTGGACCAACGGAGGGCAACACTTGTCACCTCCAAGTGATGGACTTGAAACGCAATATGGCCGATTGAGTCGCTAACTTGGTCAAGTTGTTGGTAAGATATTTTGTGCGCAAGCTGGCGGCGACACTTGCCCAAATCCTCACCCTACACTTGCCTTGCACTTGTCTTCATCTTCGCCATTGGTTGGCCAAGGCTTGACCTATAAATACTCCCTTTCAAGACTAATGCATTCACAAAATTGCCTAAGTCTTGAGAGCCTTCCTCCCCTTTCGTGAGGCCCTCGCCGAGAGTCCCCAGTGGGGTAGCCGAGGGTGGCACCCCTCCTGTGGTGTGGCCGTGGGTACCCCTAGCCTAGTTGCTTTCGATAATACCCTCAGTGGTATAGAAATACTCTCCAAGTATTGTTATAATGCCCAAATTACCTTAGCCTTATACCTTGTTGTATCCTAAGGTTATACCTTACGAAAAGCCCGTAAATACTATTATACTTCCCGTCTGTCACAAAACCGAACCCTCAGAAAATTTCCATAATCGTTGGAGTATTGTGTAGAAGTTGGTTAGAACTTAAGGGTGGTTTAGAGCTGGTCGAGCGCTGGAGTCGAGCCAAACGATTGCCCAGATCGACTTATGCTTGGATAATTACGGGCTTATCGAGGTAATTATCTTGTCCCTATCAGAATTGGATATTACATGTCAGAGAGTATATAGTTGAAGTATACTATATATAGTGCTGAATCAGAATTATATAGGACAGACATAAGAGACTTGTGTAGTAGTACCGTGGATTAGAATTGTACCTGCTAGGTTAGACGATAACCCCGTGGCTTCGACAGCCACCCGGATGAGGAGGAGATTTACGCGTCATGGGGAGGCGAATTTTCTCAGAATGTTCTACGATGTTAATGTCGCTTGTGGCCTTATAGGTCAAGCACTACGTGGCGCGCCTACTGCTTGGCTTAAGGAGTAGCCGGCTTGAGGTAATGAGCATTTTGCTATTAGTCGATAATCGCCGCGAGGTACGCGAACCTCTTCCTATCTCCTCTAGCATGATATGTGTGAACTATGTAGTACCAGGTAGACGCATACGTGCTAAATGTATTCGATTGTTTAAAACATAAAGTGTTATAACGGCTTTATGGGAAGTTGGTTATAACAACTTTATGTAGATAAGAAAACACTTTGTGGTTTTTAAAAGGTAAATGATTTGTTTATAACTGGCTTGATGTGTGATCATAAAGAACTTGAAGTATTTCAAAAGATTTCAAATCGCTTTGAAAGAGAAGTAATACTTGGTTTTGAGAACTTAAGAGTTATACTAGCTTTATGGGAAGTTAGGTATAACGGCTTAAGAACGTTTTACCGATTTTGGAAATCGGATGTATCGACAAACCATCGCATTATTAAAAGGAAATGTTTTGAATAATTAAGTATTATTAAAACCAGAGAAACTTCCATCCGCATGTAAGCTAAGATGAGACAAAATGATATTTCCTAGATCATGGTCAGAATAAGATTGTTATAAACAAGAATATCCTACTCACGTATAAGGCTTATGTTTCTGATTGTTTAAAAGAGAATTATATTCTTAAATGAATAAAGCTATGAACTACTAAACCTTTCTAAAATAAGAAACGTGAACATTTGAAATTAGGCAAACTTCGACGCTTGGAAAATAATGTTGTTACTGATTTTACAAAGGTAAGAGTTTTGGTTTTCTTAAAAGGATAGTCACTCTATTTTTATACTACGTATCAGGTGACTTATGTGAAAGAAACCGATCTTTTAAAGATTTAATGTGAAGTACTTTGGGGTTAGATAATTCAACTTGTTAGTGAAAGTACCTTGTGTGAATACTTTATCAGATTGTTGTGTTGGTCGTGATAGCCTTGTAAGACTTTCTTGTTGCTTTGATAAGTAAACGTGTTAGACGCTACGTGTGTTAGTATCTTCGCGATGTTTCAGCGGGGTTTCTTGATTGTGCTTATTAACTATCACCGTTATGATAGTATTGTGGCATTCATCTCGAGATGATTCCGGTTGCCGCCTCCGTCGCGGGTAGACTCAGCGGTCGATGGACCTATGATTCGAGAATACCTACGCAGTCCCGGGGCCTGCGCGAACTACGAGTTCCGTGTTAGTATCGCCTTTACGGGCACGCGTCCTCGTGGCTATGCGATCAGCGGTCCGTGACGATGCCGGAGTAGCACCGACGCTGGGATGCCACGCGGCCGATGAGATTGGCACGCGAGTCATGGAAGTTCCGGTGACTAGACGCGCACATTAGATATCGCGGCAAGTGGCAGCTTTGATCATGTGACGGCCTAGACAGATCTTACGATACGCTTCATGACCTTGTTGGTACCGCTGGTGTTAGTAGTCGCTATGCCTTCGCACTTACCCCGCATTTGTTATTATGGCACGTGGACTCGGTGTTCATGCTGTTCCTTGGAACTTTTATATCATAAACCGCCAAGAATGAGGAACGTGGTCCCACGCACGATTGATGTTGCGGGGCGAGACCCATCATGTTCTTTCGTGATAACTGAGGCGTGAGTCCTCGACTTGATATGATCGCTTAGTTATTGTAAATCGTAGTTTGGCTATCATACATGTCTCTCGCTTTATAGACTATTATGATTTCATTTGCGATTTTTAGTTTCACATACTCTGCACTGGCAGATCGACCTCCTTTCGGGCCGCTCATGCCGCAGTTGAGGTACACCGCCGTTGGTCCTAGCTCGTGGTCACAGCTCGTTGGAAGCTCCGCTTCTCCGAGGCTTATCACGTGTAGTCCTCGTCAGAGTAAGTGTTTACATTCGTGGGTTTACGCGGGCCTCTCCCGCCATTGTTGTCATATCATTTCTTAGGTCTGCAGTGACACAAGGTGGTTTGTAAAAGGATTAAACTGTTTTTGTAAAAGAGGTTATTTATATACGCCTAAGGCAAGCCTGATTATTGTTTTATATTTCGTTATCTCATGTTGTTGTTTTATGTTCCACTGACATTCGATGTTGTCACTGTGGTGCCCGGTAGGCACCACCACGCCCGCCGTCGTGACAAAAGTGGTATCGAGCGCTTAATCCTGAAAGTGTCTACCGCATCAGATTCAAGAGAGTCTTGATTATCGCGTGTGCACCACATCAATAATCGTGAGGCTATAGGATATTTAGGATTGGTTTCTATTCTTCTCACTCGAGATCGTGCCTTAGAGCCAGTTGTAAGTGAACCTCCGACTAAATCCTTTCCTTATCGCTATGCCTCCGCAGGCAACCCGGCCTGTGAGGGCGCAGGCGAGTCGCGAGTAGAGTTCGAGGTGGCGAGGGCACGTGCCAAATCATTACCTAGGGTAGTGCTTCATTCGGGATTTCGCGACGCCACTAGCCCCAAAGAGTTTAAGCACGCGGCTAGCTCATGCGCGCCATGATACGGAACCTTCGCCCACGCATCGAACCGAGAGTATAGATCGCAAGAGACAACCTTGTTACTAGCTATGGATTTGGCTACCGAGAGTACCGATGTATCGCGAGTCTTGACGACTACCTAAGAAAGGGATGTGCAAGAGTAATTCTTCATTGGGCTTGAGCATGGCCTGTATCGCTTATGCGCAGCAGCCGAGAAACGTAGAGATCGACTGTTAACCAGTGACGCAGGCAGGCGAGCAGCAAGTGTCCTTCTGAACTTTCGCGCGAGTATGCCTTAAGTGCTATGTTCGATAGCAATGTTAGTTGTGATTAGAAATCATGTGGGTTAACCGAGTAAGATTTTGGGGATAGAAGGTGCGAGCCTTAGAGTGTTATACGAAAAGACCTTAGAGGTAAGGCCATCTCGAAAGGTGTAGTGTTATGTTTGACCTTTATAGAGTGCATAGCACGTGAGCTATGTTCGTGGGATAAGTCCCCGAGTAGCATGATTTGAAAGAAGGTAGTCGAGCTACTAAGACCGCCAAAGTTTTCGTGAACGTGTTTAGTAAGATTGTTCCTTCTGGAGATGGTATTTCGCGCTTCACGGGTCGTTGAGGCTACGACGGTCAACCCGCCGTAGGTTTGGGCGCGGGGTTTGTGGTGGTCCTCTTGTGTTAGGGTCACGAGGTGTTAGGCCCATGTTTAGTTAGCCAACTGCAAGTTCGCGGACGCGTTCGACCAGCGGTCGGGCCGACGGGGCAACCTATCGTGTTCTTCTGGCCGTGGTCGCTCCTCGGCAGCGTTGATGTTATCTCGAAAGGTCGCGAGGTTGCACGGTGCCTACCTTCACCTTATGCCGATGTTGGAGCCAGGTACTACCGTTTCTCTTCTCGAGTTTGTACCAGCGTGGCTAGAACTCGTGAGTCTCGTCAGACGCATTCGCCCCGCCGCGTTTTGATTTCGTGGCAGTGCGAGGATCGCTGTCTCCTGGTTGGGGAGTGTTTAAGCTACCATTTCGTTGTTCGATGTCGCCTTGTGACGCCTCAGGGCGAAATGCAAGTTGCCGGCCGATTGGTCTGATGTTGGCGTGGTTCGAGATAGTTGGTTCAGTTGTTCCAGCAGATCAGGATAGCGTGTTTGTCTAGAAGAAGTTCGACATTCAGAGGAATCGTGCGGATAATCTGCGACGACGCCAGAGTTCAGCCGACGGTCGGTCTTCGAAAGTACCACCTTACAGTGTGACGAGTTTTGAAACAGTATGAACTTAGCCCGAGTTACTTTGGGCTCGTGAGTTCATGTGAAGAACAGGCCGATTGCCTATATGTTAGCATTTGCCGTCCGACTTAGAGGAAGGACGTCCGCCCTTTCGTATTGTTATGTTCGGAAAGTATCGAAGATCCATCCGTAATGTTCCCGATTAATGATGACCACGTTAGAGATAGTAACCCGAGTTTTGATACTAAAGCAAAGATCGTAAATGTGGTAAGAATTGAGCGTACCAGCCTTCAGTGATCGACGCATCCGGCACTATTTGTTGGGTCGCCGAGCAAGGCTCACAAAGTGACAAAGTAGTATTATTTGTGGCGATGTTAGATGTTTCCTCGTGGACTTAGATGTAAGTTTTGGCGCAGTGTTTCCATGGCCGGTATGGCAGATTGTTTCGTAAGTATAGTAGTGAAGACTATACGCGCACGCTTGTTTTGAGATTTAGAAGGAACATTCGACGAATGTTTCTGCCGGGAAGAATGTTATACCCGTAGTTCCGTGGTATGTATGCGAGGACGCACGCATTTGAGAATACGATGTAAAGATTGGAAAGGAAGAAAGAGGCGATTTTTTCCACTAAAAGTTTCCGGTTTTTGTGAAGGAAAAGGTTCGTTAACGGGAATCGATTCCCAGATTTGGTATTCTGACTTCCCGGAATATTAGAGAATTATGAATTTTATTTCTTGGGGTCACGCTGGGGCCCACGGAGAAATTTACGGTTTTGTGGGGCCCGCTTGATTTTGAGATTTTGGCCGCTTTGGATATTTTCAAGACGAAATATTTTGATTTAATCGGGGCGACACGTGTCACCCCATGTGGCACCTTTGGGCCGAAATATGTTTGTGCACAACACCCTGCTAGAGTCGCTTTTCGACGAAACGCTTTCACAGCCTTTCGTAGGGAATTTCCGCTATGTCATTTAGTATTTTTATGATTTTTCCGAGAGATCGAACATTTTGGACCAACGGGAGGGCAACACTTGTCACCTCCAAGTGATGGACTTGAAACGGCAATATGGCCGATTGGAGTTGCCAACTTGGTCAAGTTGTTGGTAAGATATTTTGGTGCAAGTTGGCTGGACACTTGCCCAAATCCTCACCCTACACTTGCCTTGCACTTGTCTTCATCTTGGCCATTGTGGCCAAGGCTTGACCTATAAATACCTCTCCCTTTCAAGACTAATGATTCACAAAATTGCCTAAGTCTGAGAGCCTTCCCTCCCTTTTCGCGAGGCCCTCGTCGAGAGTCCCCTAGGGGTGGGCCGAGGCAGGCACCCCTCCTTTGTGGTGTGGCCGGGTACCCCCTAGCCTAGTTGCTTTCAGATAATACCCCCTGTGGTATAGAAATACTCTCCAAGTATTGTTATAATGCCCAAATTACCTTAGCCTTATACCTTGTTGTATCCTAAGGTTATACCTTTACGAAAGCCCAGAATACTATTATACTTCCCGTCACTACAAACCGAAACCCTAGAAAATCTCCATAGTCCGTTGAGTATTGTGTAAGTTGGTTAGAACTTCTAAGTGTGGTTTAGAGCGGTTGAGCGCCGAGTCGAGCTAAACGATTGCCCAGATCGACTTTATGCTGGATAATTATGGGCTTATCGAGGTAATTATCTTGTCCCCTATTGTAATTGGATATTACATGTCAGAGTATATAGTCAAGTATACTATATATAGTGCTGTTGTAATTATATAGGACTAGACAAAGAGACTTGTGTAGTAGCACCGTGATTAGAATTGTACCCGTTAGGGTTAGACGATAACCCCGTCGGCTCGCTCGATAGCCACTCGATGGTGAGGAGACTACGTCAGCGGGAGGTGCTGCCGAATTTTCTGTAGAATGTTCTACGATGTTAATAAGCGCCCTGTGGCCTTATAGGTTGAAGTACTACGCGTGCGCTCTACTTGGCTTAGGAGTAGCCGACATTGAGGTACTCGAGCATTTTGCTATTAGTCGATAATCGCCGCGAGGTATGTGAACCTCTTCCTATCTCCTCTAGCATGATATGTGTGAACTATGTAGTACGGACGATACGTGCTAAATGTATTCGATTGTTTAAAACATAAAAGTGTTATAACGGCTTTATGGGAAGTTCGTTATAATAATTTATGTAGATAAGAAAACACTTTGTGGTTTTTAAAAGGTAAATGATTTGTTTATAACTGGCTTGATGTGTGATCATAAAGAACTTGAAGTATTTCAAAAGATTTGAAATCGCTTTGAAAGAGAAGTAATACTTGGTTTTTGAGAACTTAAGAGTTATACTAGCTTTATGGGAAGTTAGGTATAACGCTTAAGAACGCTTTTGCACCGATTTTGGAAATCGATGTGTATCGACAAACCACCGCAATTAATAAAAGGAAATGTTTTGAATAATTAAGTATTATTAAAACCGGAGAAACTTCCATCCGCATGTAAGCTAAGACGACAAAATGATATTTCCTAGATCATGGTCAGAATAAGATTGTTATAAACAAGAATATCCTACTCACAGATAAGGCTTATGCTTTCTCCGATTGTTTAAAAGAGAATTATATTCTTAAATGAATAAAGCTATGAACTACTTAAACCTTTCTAAAATAAGAAACGTGAACATTTGAAATTAGGCAAACTTGGACGCTTGGAAAATAATGTTGTTACTTGATTTTACAAAGGTAAGAGTTTTGGTTTTCTTAAAAGGATAGTCACTCTATTTTTATACTACGTATCAGGTGACTTATGGAAAGAAACTCGATCTTTTAAAGATTTAATGTGAAGTACTTTGGGGGTTAGTTAATTCAACTTGTTAAGAAAGTACCTTGTGTGAATACTTTATTGTATTGGTTGTGTTGTCGTGATAGCCTTGTAAGACTTTCTTGTTGCTTGATAAGTAAACGTGTTAGGATGCTACGCGTGTTAGTATTCGTGTTTGCGCGGCGGGTTTCTTGATTGTGCTTATTAACTATCACTCGCATGATAGTATTGTGGCATTCATCTCGAGATGATTCCGGTTAAGCCGTTCCGACGCGGGTAGACTAAAGCGTCGATGGACCTATGATTCGAGAATACCCTACGCAGTCCCGGCCTACGCGAACTACGAGTTCCGGTGTTAGTATCGCCCTTACGGGCATGCGTCTCGCGCTACGCGGATCGCGGTCCAGACGATGCCGGGAGTAGCTACCGATGCGGACGCCACGCGGCCGAGATTGGCGACGCGAGCTGCGGAAGTTCCGGACTAGACGCGCACATTAGATACTCGCGCAAGGCCGCCTTTGATCATGTGACGGCTCAGACAGATCTTATGATACAACATGACCTTGTTGGTAATGCTGGTGTTAGTAGCCCGGTTATGCCTTCAGATTTACCCCGTGACGGCAGTATGGCAATGTGGGACCGTGTTCATGGTGTTCTTGGAACTTTTATATCATAAACCGCCGGCAATGAGGAAATGTGTCCCACGCACGACGATGTCGGGCGAGACCCACCCATCGCTATGTTCTTTGGTGATAACTGAGGCGCGAGTCCCGACTTGATACGATCGCTTAGTTAAAATCAGTTTGGTTATCATACACGCTCCCGCTTTATAGACTATTATGATTTCATTTGCGTGATTTTTAGTTTCACATACTTTGCACTGCACATCGACTTTCGGAGGGGCCGCTCATGCCGCAGTCGAGGTACACCGCTGGTCCTAGCTCGTGGTCACAGCGCTCGGGAAGCCCGCTTCTCCGAGGCTTATCAGCGTAGTCTCCGTCAGAGTGTTTACATTCAGGGTTTCGCGGCCCCGCTCATTGTTGTCATATCACTTTGTGAGGTCAGAGTAATCGCTTGTAGGTGGTTTGTAAAAGGATTAAATCGTTTCTTTGTAAAAGAGGTTATTTATATACGCCTTAAGGCAAGTTTCACAGATTATAGTTTTCTATTTCTGTTATCTCATGTTGTTGTTTTATGTTCCACTGACATTTCTGATGTTGGTCACTAGGTGCCTGGTAAGGCACCACCACGGCCCGCTGGTCGTGATGTAAGGCATAGCCGGACTACTAACACCCATAGTACTAACAAGGTCATAAATCAGATTATGAGATTCGTCTGCACTGGCCACATGATCAAAGCCGGGTCACACGCCCGCAGTGATTCAATGCGCTTCAGCTCGAACTCCTCGCACTCGCATAGGCCAACCTCATAGGCCCGCATGAGGTATAACCCCGCATCGAGGGTAGCTACTCCTCAAGATCCGCCCGACTCGCAGTCCGCATGTCCACAAAGACCGTGACCACGCGCCGCACACCAACTCGAACTCCCGTAGGCCCGCATGGATCCTCGACCCACGCAGGTAGTCTCGAATCATAGGTCACACGCACTACCGAGTCTACCCCAGACGGAAAGGCCTAACCTCCTAAACAAGTCAAGGCGAGTGGTATAATACCAACATAACTACTGATCGTTAAACAACTTAAGCGAAATCGGTGGAACACCTTTACACAAACATCACAAGATACTAACACACGTAGCATCCTAGCATGTTTACTTATCAAATCAACAAGAAAGTATTACAAGGCTATCACAAACCAACACAATCAAGTTATACACACAAAGGTACTTTCTACCATATGATTAATAAGATCGGCTTTTATCCCCAAAGCATTTCATACATTAACTCTTTAAAAGATACGCATTTTCAAAAGTCACACAATACCCGTATATGAAAATAGAGTGATTATCTTAAGTAAATCAAAACACTTCTTTGTAAAATCAAGTAACAACATTCTTTCCAAACGCTTCAAGTTTGCCTAATTTCAATTACTCAAGTTTCTCATTTAAAGGTTTCAGTTCATAGTTTTAATCCTTTAAGAATATAATTTTCTTTAAACAACTGAGAAATACGCTTTATATGGAGTAGGTTATTCTTGTTCATAATCAATCTTAGTAAAGCAATATGATCTAGAAATGTAATATCATTTTGTCTCATCTTAGCTTCTACGCAGACGAGGTTTCATCGTTTTAATAATACTTAATTAGTCAAAACATTTCCTTTTATTAACGCCGCAGGGTTTGTCGATACTCATTCGATTTCAAATCAAGAAAACATTCTGCCGTTATACCTAACTTCCCATAAAGCTAGTATAACTCTTAAGCTTTCAAAACCAAGTATTTTCTTACCTACATAAAGTCGTTATAACTAACTTCCCATAAAGCCGTTATAACACTTTATGTTTTAAACCAATCGAATACATTTAACACATGCACGCTCACGTACTACATAGTTATACACATATCATGCTAGAAAAGATAGAAGAGGTTCACATACCGCGACGACATCGACAATAAGCAAATGCTCCACAAGATCAGAATCGCTAGCCTTTTCCACTCTTCAAGTAGAATACGCTACCAAGACTTCCACCTATATGTTACAAACGCTATTAACTTCTAAACGACGTTCCATATTCTACGTAAAATTCGCAAAGACTACCCCCGCAAATCACAGAAATTTCTCCTCTATCGAGGCCTACCAAGCCAACCAGTGGGGTTATATTGCCTAACCGACGGTACACCCTACTACACATAATACCACAAGCTCATCAGAATACAAACCCATGTAATTACAAGCGCTTTCTTTATATTCAGCTTAGTCAAAAGACATTGCCGCAAAGCTACGTTCACTCTATATATAGTATACTTCAACTATATAATCTCTACAACATGTAATTTCCAATACAATAAGGACAAGAATATTTACCTCAATAAGCCCAAAATTATCCAAGTTATAATGTCGATCCCGAGCAAGGTTTAGCTCCCACCGCGCTCCAACCCGCCTCCATACAACCCTTAGAAGTTCTACACAACTTCTTCTAAATACTTCAACTCGCATGAATATTTCCTTAGGGTTTCGCTTGAGACTAAAGACAAAGGTAGTATTTCCTGCTCACGCAGAGGTAACTTTGGAATACTACAAGGTATACGACTAAGGTATTGGTATAGTAACAATACTTTGAGAGTATTTCTACCAAGATGGGGTATTTATACGAGACAACCGTTATACCGTGATTTCCGCAAGATGTATGCAGGGCGACGATATAAATTTAAGCCTTGTTGGCTAGGATCGAAATTTGTACACAAGTACCAAAAGGAGTCGCTGATTTAAACGTTTACTCCCATGGCGAAGGGAAAATTCGGCTATGTCATTTCTAATTTTTATGGATTTTTCCGAGAGATCGAACATTTTGGATCAACCGAGGGTGACATGTCACCCTCACATCAAGAAGTCGCAAAGTGGACTAAAATTGTGGCTTGTTTTGTCAAGTAGTTGCAGGATATTTCGGGTGTAGACGGATAAGGTGTACTTGGCTTGATCTTGGCCTTACACTTGCCTAACACATGGATTAATTCGCCATCGTCGCCTCGCTTGACCTATAAATACCCTCTGTTGATGAACTTCTTCATCCAAAATTGTTCTAAGTGTTAAAATCCTCCCTCCTCTTGTAGAGAGTTTTCGCCCACCACACCCCTCCCCTTTGTTTGAGGCCTTTGGCCGAGAGAAATACCCCCGCCTAGTTGTCTAGTATAAATACCCCTTTTGTGGTATAGAAATACTCAAGTATTGTTATAATGCCCAAATACTTTAGCCCATATACCTTGTAGTACTTTCCAAAGTTACCTCTATACAGAGTCTTGAAATACTATTATACTTTCCTCACCCACTAAAACGAAACCTCAAGGAAACCTTCATAGTCGGTTAAGTGTTAGAAGGCGTAGAACTTCTAAGGGTTGTTTGGAGCGGATCAGAGCACTTGAGGTGAGCTTAACGCCGCCGTGAGAGCCACTTATACTTGGATAATTTTGGGCTCATCGAGGTAAATACTATCATCTTCTATTGTAATTGGGAATTACATACTGTAGTAGTATAGAAATGAATATAAGATTCATGTATAGAATTGAATCGTAGATGTAGGATATTACAGCACAGACTTGAACCAAATCACATCGTAGAATATAGTAGAAGATTAAACTCAGATTACATAGATCAGAATACGAGATCGATAACCTTTATTGGTTGAATGCTCGCAAGCAGCATGTGCTACTTGTGGGTGGACAAGGCTAGCCGTTATACTGCGAGCGTTTATATAATATAATCGCCGCGAGGTATGTGATTCTTCCTATACTCGAAAGCATGAAGTATTTTAAAGGAATATATATATAGTACTATAGACGTGACGCAGTGGCAATGTCTTTTGACTTAAGCCCAATAATAAGAATCTTGAAATATTTTAAAGAGTATATATAGTACTAGAGACGATTTAGCTGTTAATCGATCAGAGTTACACAATGTCTTTTGACTTAAGCCTAATAATAATGATTCAAGTATTTCAAAAGAATTAATAAACCTTTTGAAAGAAGAGTACTTGGTTTTAAAAGGAATAACGATTTATCGATTTCGAAATCGTAACGAGTATCACAAACCATCGCAAATAATAAAAGGAAATGTAATGAATAATGAAGTATTATTAAAACCAAGAGAAACCTCCATCCGCATGTGGCTTAAGACGAGACAAAATGATATTACATTTCCTGTATCATGCCGCTAATAAGATTGATTACGAATAAGAATAACCTACACTCATATAAGGCATATGTTACTCAATCGCTTTAAAAGAGATTAAGACGTTGAACTATGAAACTTTTCTAAAATAAAGAGCTTGAGTAATTGAAATTAGCAACCGAACCTTAGGGAAAAGAACTGGTTGAAAAGGAAAGTGTTTTGGTTTACCTAAAAACGTGAGTCACTCTATTTTATACTACGTATCGCGACTTTTATAAAGGAACGGATCTCTCTTAAAAGCGAATTTAGCGTGACGAGTAATTTGGTTAACACCGATTTTGACGAAATGAAAGTACTTTGAGTCAGGTATAACTTGCCTACGCTTGTTGTTGTATAACTTGCCTATGCTTGTTGTCACAGTAACTTGCCTATGCTTGTTGTCAGGTAACTCGCTTTGGCGTTTGTTGGATAACTTGCCTATGCTTATCGAGATAGTCTTTGTGCAAAGAATTGCGTTTCTATTCCCACCGCCTCTCGGAGTGGCTTGACTCATTGAGAACTTACTCGACGCATCGGCAACGACGGGAGATTCCACGCACGCCTCCATTATTATTATTATACGGGCCATACAATCACCGATGCGATGTGACCATTATGGTTATTTATGGCAAGATCGTGACTTCCCACGGCCAGGATCGCGCGAATTCGCTTACTTGCCTCGCCGATGCGTGACGCAGCGGATCTCGTATAGGTTATCGCACCTTCCACGGTCACCTTCACGCGGCATCGATTTACTGGCCAGGATCGCGCGAACATGATTTGCTTCCCACGCTACGCGGACGCAGTGGATCTCGTATAGGTTATTGCACCCGCCACGCGGTCGCCTTCGGAGTCGTGTTTGACGAGCTTCGTGACTTACTTGCCAGGATCTGGGCGCAGAGCCAATTCACTTTCCCCGCTACACGCTGGCGCAGAGCCGCGAGGCTATCGTGACTTGCCACGGTCGCCTTCATGATATGGTTGTACAAGATATTGGTACTACGGATCGTAGTTATACTTGCCCCGCATAGCTTTTATGACACAGCGCGGACCCGTGTTCATGTGATACTCCTCGTGTTGTTATATCATGCATCGATCAAGAAGGTGGGGAATTCCACGCACGAGTGATGATTCGAGGGCGTGAGTCCCCGACTTGATATAACTGCTTATACGTCAGGCATCAGAGTTTGCTATCATACATGTCTCTCGCTTATATAGACTATTATGATTTCATTTACAAGATTTTCGGGCACATACTGTACCTGTCAGATCGACTCTCTCGGCCGCTCATGCCGCAGTAAGACATCGGCCGCCGATCCCCGCTTGTGATCACCTTTCAGCAGATTGAAGCTCCCTTTCCTGAGGCTTATCTTTGCATGCTACTCGAGTCTGCAGTTCTGTACATTCGTGGTACATAGGCCCCCCCCGCCATAGTTGTCAGAAAATCTGTGAGGTCCAGAGCATCCGGCAGCTGTAAGTGGATAAGGATTGTAAATCGCTCAAATGTTTATATATATATATGTTGAAAGGCAACCGCTTTGGTCACCTATTTTCTTTATCTTCGATCCATGTCTATTTAAATATTTAAGTTTTTATTTCCGCTGGTTTTTCTCCTCGATGTCAGATCACTAGGTGCCCGGGTAATGGCACCGCCACGGCCCGAAGTTCGGTCGTGACAAAAGTGGTATCGTGAGCGCTTAGTCCTCTGAAGTGTCTACATACCGTCTAGTAGAGCCTCGATTATCGACGTTGTCAGGCACCACATCTATAATCGTGAGGCAGGACATTTAGGATTGGCTTCCTTCTTCTCATTAGCGATCGCTCAGAGTCAGTGATAAGTTGGACCCTCCGACGATTCGCTTACCGCTTATGCTCCGCACAAGGCAACCCGCCTAGCGGCAGGCAGGCGGAGTCGCGAGTAGAGCACGGCAGCCTCCGTACACCACAAGACCGAGCCTCCACCCCACAACCGAGGTATGAGACGGGTTACGCGAGTCAGCACGCTAATGGCCGTGGTCAGGCTGATTTCGAGGATAGGTCGACGCAGCAGCCCAGTGAGCAGCCGTTCACCCTAGATCGATAGTTCGAGGCTACGGATTTTCTCGAGGTAACTCGTTATATCCCGTATTTGCATGACGCGAGGGCGACGATACAAATTCGGCCTTAAAGATTAGGCAAGAATGAAATTTTGTGCATAAGCACCAAAGGAGTCGCTTCGACCAAACGCTTTCCACGCTTTCAGAGGAAAATTCCGCTATGTCATTAATAATTTTATGATTTTTCCGAGAGATTTAAACATTTTGGATTAACGTGGAGGTGACATGTGTCACCCTCACATCGGGAAGGAAGTGGACGGCCAAAGGGAAAAGTTGGCACGCTTTTTGTGCAAAATTGTGGTCAAGGGTTAGGTAGGATATTTTCAGTAGTCACGAGCAAGGGGACCTACAAACACATGGCTTCATCTCGACTTACACTTGCCTTACACTTGGATAGATCTCACATTGGTTGGCCATTTCTTGACCTATAAATACCTCTAAGTCGATGAACTTATTCATCCAAAATTGTCTAAGTCTTGAAAATCCTCCTCTCCCTCTCTCGTTGTTTTCATTCACCACACCTCCTCGAGATTTAGCCGAGAGCAACCCCAGCCTAGTTGTGCTAGTCGAAATACTACCCCTTGGTAGAAATGTATTCTACAAGTATTGTTATAATGCCCAAAATACTTTAGCCAAATACCTTGTAGTACTTTCCAGCACTTTTATAATGGTGTCTTGAAAATACTATTATATCTTCTTAGCCACTAAACTAAACCCTAAGGGAAAATCTTCAACCGTAGTTGAAGTATTGGCAGTTGTGTAGACACTTAAGTGGTTTCGAGCGCTGTGAGCACATGTAGCAGAGCTAAACTTGCTCAGTGATACATATAATTTGGATAATTTAGGCTTATCGAGGTAAATATCTCGTCTCTCCTATTGTAATTGGAATTACATGTTTGTTAGGAATATATAGTTGAAGTATACTATATATAGAATGAATATTGAATAGAATCTAAGCGTAGTTCTTCTCAATGTCTTTGACTTTTTAAGCCCAATAAGAATTAAACAAAGAATCACATAAGGATATTAAAGAGAAGAACCGAACTGTGTAATTACATAGGCTGTAATACAAGAGACTTATGTAGCATTACTGTGTAGTAGAATTGTACACGTCCGTTAGACGGGTTAACTCCCCGGCTGGCTTGGTAGCGCTACGATAGAGGAGGAGATTTACGCTGGCATGTGAGGCCGCAATTTTCGTAGAATATGGAACGATGAGATCTAGATGTTAATAAGTCACTTGTGGCCTTATAGGTCAAGTACTACGGTGGTGGTGCAACCTACGTGGCTTAAGGAGTAGCCGACTGGCTCAGTACTGATGCGTTTTGCTATTAATCGATACTTACACGCCAAGGTATGCGAACCTCTTCCTATCTGCTCTCTAGCATGATATGTGTAACTCATGTAGTACGCAGACGCATGTATAAGTGTATTTGTTTGTTTAACATAAAGTGTTATAACGCTTTTTACGAAGTTGGTTATGAATTTGCATGTGAGGAGAGCAAGATGCTTTGTGGTTTTTAAAAAGGTAATCGATTTAAATTATAATCGGCTTGATATGTGTTAATAAAGAACTTAAGTATTTCAAAAGATTTATAAATCGCTTTGAAAGAAATGAGTAGTACTAGTTTTGAAAGCTTAAGAGTTATACTAGTTTTACGGGAAGTTAGGTATAACGCTACTAAGAATGCAAAAAGGAATAAGGTATGTGGATTTAAATGAGAACAAGTATCGAACAAACCATCGCAGCTGCTAATAAAGGAAAATGTATTGACTAATGAATTATGGATAAAACCAGTAGAAACCTCCATCCGCATGTGGCTTAAGATACAGACAAAATGATATTACATTTTCTAGATCATGGTCATCAGAATAAGAATGTTATAAACAAGTTAATAATAACTTACTCTACCACGTAAGACATATATATTACTCAAATGTTCTAAAAAGGAATTGCTGATCAAGATTATGAACTATGAAATCTTTCAAATGTTGAACTCGAGTAATCAAACTGCAACCGAACTTTAGGAAAAGGATGTCGTTATTTGATTTCAAAAAGGAATGGTTTCGTTTACTTAAAAACGCCGTCATTCTAATACTACGCATCGTGACTTTTCGGAGAAGTGCGAAGCGATCTTTTAAAAGAACTTATCATGTGTAGTACTGGGAGTAAAATCCGACTTGGATGAAAATGAAAGTACTCTCGAGACGTGAAATTTGCATTACGCTTGTTGTCATGGTAACTCATGCCTATGCTTGTTGTTGTACTTGCCTACGCCATGATGATAGCTTTATGTGTGACGCGCGAAAGCACCAGATTTCTTCACCGAGTCCTACGGGACGGGCCGACACGATTTCATATAAATTCACCGAGTCCCACGGGACGGCCGACACGATTTCATATAAATTCACCGAAGTCCCACGAGACGTGGTCGGACATCGATTTCATATAAATCTTCACCGAGTCCCACGAGACGGGCCGGACACGATTTCATAAATCTTCACCGAAATCCCACTAGACGGGCCGGACATCGATTCCATCAGATTTCTACTAATCGAGTCCCAATGAGCGAGCACCGGGCCTTACACGATTCCATATAATTTTACGGTCCCATGAGGCGCCGAGAGCATGTTACGATAATAATCGATATATCTAGATCGCCGGCCGCAGCGCGAGTTCCACGGTACTAGGATGACTTCGGCGCGAGTCCCCGACTTCCGAGCATACTTTCGATCGCTTATATTATGAATCGAGTTTGGTTATCATACATGTCTCCCTCGCTTATAGATCGTTATGATTTCACTTACGATTTTACGCTTCAC
This sequence comes from Przewalskia tangutica, assembly GCA_029844215.1. Taxonomy (NCBI): domain Eukaryota; kingdom Viridiplantae; phylum Streptophyta; class Magnoliopsida; order Solanales; family Solanaceae; genus Przewalskia; species Przewalskia tangutica. The sequence continues at coordinate 203,697 of JAQGDG010000276.1, forward strand.
ATACTTGGTACTCAGTAGATCGACCTCCTTCGGCCGTCGCTCACGCCACAGGTAGGTACCCTGCCGTGATCCTCGCCTGTGATCACATTTCGCCGCGGTTGAAAGCCCGCTCCTTCTGAGGTTTATCTTTGGTAGGCTTTCCCGAGTTGTAGTCTCTATACATTCGTGGTACGCGCCCCGCCCCGCCATTGTTGTTGTTGGTAAAAATCTTAGAGGTCCGTGAGTAATCGCTGTAAGGTGCGTTTGTAAAAAGGATAATCACTGCTTTATGTATATATATACCAAGGCGCAACCGCTTTGTTGGCTCGCTTATTTATCATGTCTCTCTTTTCTTGGCGTTTAAAGTTTTTATTTCCACGGGTTTTCTCGATGTTAGATTACCAGTGCGCCCCGGTAAGGCAACTACCAATACGCCCGGTTCGGCCTCGTCTTCGACATAACCCGCCAGAGTTTTACGGTTCGAGGCTCGAGAGGATGATCCGCAGAGTTCATCCGGCAGCTACATACCCGGATCATGCAGAGAGGATCAAGGGCGCATTAGAAACCGAAATCGCCAAGGTCCGGTTCGTGACGGCCATCACGCGATACCGCAGCTCGACTGGGTTTGATTCGGGCGAGCTGTCCCCGGAGAGAATGCACTTCACCGAAATTGTATGAACGAAGTTCTCGTGAGGCCTTTTCTCGCATTACTTCTCGCCTCCCTGCATTTGGCGCAGGAGGTCTTCGCCGACAGATTTTTGGTAAAAGTTGCATGCAGTAATCCGCGTGACGGCTCGAGTACAACGCGAGTTCGGACCTATCGCCCTGCAGACGCCCTCGCAGATTAGTAGCTAGTACGAGGATCGTAGTGCACCGACATGTTAAGGTATTCGAAGCTCACGATTACTCTACAGCAGAATGTTGTTCGCAATTTTCACCGGCATGGACATTGCCCATGACGCAGCTATGCACTCGGATGCCATGAGCGAGAAATCGACGAACTCATCGACCGAGATCAGCAGCAAGAGAGGCCGTGTAATGTGCCAGGTCCTTGATGACTTTCGAGGCGGACCAAGCCTCAGCAAGAGTTGAAAGGGGCTTACGAGGCGCTCCGCTACAAGACTCAACTGGTCCCCACCGTCGCCGGATGTTTGGAATATTCGTGAGCGTGTCAGGTGGCTCCTGTGGTTCGGGATTTTCGTGTAGAGGAGCTGTTTCACTTGACGAGAGCCACCCGTGGATCTCAGCCAAGGTGACCTATCATGTAAAGCCCATAGAGGGGAATGTCAGACCGGTTTGGGAGATTGCTATTTAAGGGCCGACTGCGCCATTTGACGGAGACTCGCCCACCAGTGGTAGCAAGACCGCCAGGATAGCAAGACACTACTGCACTGGGCCATGGTTCTTCACCTTCCATACGCCTAAAGTGCAGATTGCTCATACACTCCCAAGCAGCTACTAAGAGAGAGTCGCAATGAAGTTCTCCCAGCTTTAGCGGTCCTCCTCAACCGCTTATTTTCGTATATCCTCAACCTCTAGAGTTTTGTTTGAGAATTGATGTTGTGACGATGTGTTTAGTGTTATGATAGCTTCAGTTGCTAAAATGTGATTTGTAGAAACCCGGTTAGTGAAAAAGGTAAGGTAAGCTCCTCAAAGTAGAAATGGTTTAACCTTAGAATAGATTATTAGCTTGGGACCTTAGATGTAAGGGGTCGTCTTGTGTACAAGATGTCGTATGATCTTTGTCGAGCAGTATAAGTATAATGCGGAGTCATGGTGGGAAAATTTTGGCAGTGTAAATGGAAATGGTAGCTTACGACCAGATAGTAAGATTGTTCCTGATCGGGAACAAGAGCTTGACGCGTTAACGGCCGCGCAATGGCCGGTCGCCGCGATTGCCATGATTGCGCCAACCCGCGCTTGTTTCGGCGCTTGTTTCGGTCGTACCAGGTGGGGCGGCCCCGCTGGTGCGGGTGGTCCCGCAGTGGTGGTAGGGTCACGAGGGTGTTGTGCCTGGCAAGATGGGGATGCACCATCGTGATGAAGTTCGTGGGTTATGTTCGACCGCAGCGATCGTGAAGGCCGGAATGGCACCCTACGGAGATTGAGGTTAGTAAGATTGACTCGTTTGAGTTCGGGAGGTGATTACCAAAGTTTGGGGAATCAAGCGAAGGATCGTTGTGTGGTACGTGTATACTAGAAGAGTTCATTCGCGTTCCGAAGTAAGCACGACGCAGTGCAAGTAAAGTAAAGCAGAACGCGTGTTATTTCTGTGGCTGTGCGTGGCGCCGCGTTGGCAACTCATGAAGTTAGGAAGAACTTCATCAAGTTATCCGTCTCGAGAAGGTTTCATTCGGGACGCTAATGTTTCTGGCGAGGGAGAATAAGTATATAAATTCTCGTCAGATTTCCAAAGAGTATGTACGCGAGGGCGTGCACGATATAAATTTAAGCCCCAGTCAAAGTTGGCTAGGTTCGAATTTGTACACAAGTACCAAAAGGAGTCGTTGACTAAACGCTTACTAGTTCGGCATGAAGGGAAAATTTCGCTATGTCATTTCTAATTTTTTTAAGTGATTTTTCCCGTGAGATCTAAACATTTTGGGATCAACGGAGGGTGACATGCGGTCACCCCTACACGTAAGGAAGGAAGCCATGCAAAGTCGACCTAAAATCATCATACTTGTTTTGGTCAAGTAGTCGTAGGATATTTTGGTGAAGTGTAGACGGATAAAAGCGGTACTTACTTGGCTTGATCTTACCCTTACATCATCTGCCTAACACATGGATTAATCTTGGCCATTGGTTGTCCCTTGCTTGACCTATAAATACCTCTCTAAGTTGATTTAACTTCTTCATCCAAAAATTGTTTCTAAGTGTTAAAATCCTCCCTCCTCTCTAGAGAGAGCTTTCGCCCACCACACCCCTCCCCTTTGTTGAGGCCTTTTGGCCGAGAGAATACACCCTCACCTAGTTGTCTCCCGTATAAATACCCCCTTTGTATAGAAATACTCCAAGCATTGTTATAATGCTCCAAATACTTTGGGCCCATACTCAGTGGAAGATTTTCCAAAGTTACTCTATACGTGAGAGTCTCACCTGAAATACTATTATACTTTCCCTCAGCCAACCAAAACTAAACCTCCTAAGGAAAAACCTTCATAGTCAGTTGAAGTAAGTTAAGTAGAAGTCACAGAGAACTTCTAAGGCGTTGTTTGGAGCGGATCGAGCACTCCTGAGTAAGAGCTTAACGTCTGCCCGTGAGCGACTCTATATACTTGGATAATTTTGGGCTCATCGAGGTAAAATACTATCAGTTCTTCTATTGTAATCGGGGAATTACATAACTGTAGCAGAGTATAGAAAATGAATATAAGTATTCATAGAAGAGAATTGAATTGTAATAGTATGATATTACAGTATTTAGACTTGAACCGAAATCACATCGGGTTAAGAATATAAGAGAAGATTAAATCGATTTACATGTAGACTGTAATACAGAGACTCGATAACCTTTATTGGTTGAATGTTCTCGCAAGTAGCATGCTACTTAGAAGCGTGGACAAGGCTAGACGGGTTATACTGCGGAGCGCTTTTGCTTATAGTCTATAATCGTCGCGAGGTACGTGGATTCTTCCTATACTTCGGAGTACGTAAGGCATTTTAAAGAATATATATATAGTACTAGACGGTGACGTGTGACGCGCTGCAATGTTTTTGACTTAAGCCCGAATAATAAGAATCTTTGAATATTTTAAAAGAGTATATATAGTACCTGGTGACGACGCACGTGTGTTAATCGAATGTAGTGTCACTTCGCAATGTCTTTGACTTTCAAGCTCCAATGAATAATGACTCTAAGATTTCTAAAAGAATTAATAAACCTTTTTGAAAGAAGAGCATTTCGGTTTTAAAAGCGAATGAACGACATCACGCACCATTTCTGAAATCGTAATTTGAGTATCGACAAACCACTCAGCTGCTAAGCATTAAAGAAAAAATGTAACGGTCAATGGTGATTATTAAAAACCAAAAAGAGGAAACCTCCATCCTCGTGATGTTTCAAGACTTAAGACTTATGACAAAATGATATTACATTTCCTAGATCATGGTCATTAATAAGATTGATTATGTAATAAGTTATAACCTACATAATTATAAGCGCATACGTTACTCAATCGCTTTAAAAGAGATTAAGACATTGAACTATGAAACTTTTCTAAAATAAAGAGCTCGAAAGTAATTGAAATTAGGCAAACCGAACCTTAGGAAAAGTTAATGTGGGTTGAAAAGGAGTGTTTTGGTTTACCTAAAAATGCGAGTCACTCTATTTTATACTACGTATCGTGACTTTTTATAAAAGCGAAACGGATTCTCTTAAAAGGAATTTAGCGCACGTGAGTACTTGTACACACCCGGATTTTGACGTAAAATGAAAGTACTTTGAGTCAGGTATAACTTGGCCCTACGCCTTAAGTTGTCAGAGCAACTTGCACCATGCTTGTTGTCAGGTAACTTGCTCATGTCATGCTTGTCGTCATTGTAACTTGCCCATGCATTTGTTAAGCCATATGATAATCCTGCCTATGCTTATTCGAGATAGTCTTTGTTGCGCAAGAATTAACGTGTTTCTATCTCTACCGCCGCCTCCTCATCACGTGAGGCTTCCGCTGACTTGTTGAGAACTTACCGGACGCATCTTCAGCAAAGGATTCGGAGATTCCACACTGCACGCCCATTATTATTATTACACGGGCATGTCTACACCGATGATGATGTGACACGTGACCATTATGGTTACTTTATGCATAAGTATCGCACTTTCTTATTGCGCACAACAGATCGGCAAGTAGCACTCACATCGCTCGCGCAACGCTTCGCTACCGCGGACGCAGTGGATTCGGTATAGGTTATTGCACCACGTGTCGCCTTCGGCGCGTAAGATCGTGACTTCGCTGGCCATGGATCGCGCAGAAACAAGCATTTCCGCCGCGGACGCATGCGTGGATCCGTATAGGTTATCGTGACCGACCTTGCCACGCGGTCGCCTTCGCCGCCGGGCATCGCGGATTCTTACTTGCCAGGATCGTGCGAGGCCGCTTACTCGCCACGCGGATGCGTGGACCGCAGCAGGTTATTGCACTCGCCACGGCCGCCTTCACAGCCTGCTGCTTGACGGAGCTTCTCGCGACTTACGCCAGATCTGGGATCTGGCAGAGTCGATTCACTTGCCCCGCCGCCTACGCTGGGCGCACGTGACAGTGGAGTCGCGAGGCTTAATTGCACTTGCCACGCGGTCGCCTTCATGATATGATATGGTTGTACAAGATATTGGTATCGTACTACTGATCTGTGTTATACTTGCCCTGACATAGCTTTTGGCGACACAAAGCGCTGACCTCTCGGGTGTCTACGTGTATACTTCCTGTTGTTATATCATAGCATCGCCGACAAAGTGAGAGCGTAAGGAATTCCACAAGCACGAGTGAATGATTTGGAGGGCGGAGTCCCCACTTCGATATAACCGCTTATATCGTCACAGTAATCGTAGTTCAAGTTATCATACACGCTCTCCCCGCTTATATAGACTATTATGATTTCATTTACGTAGTGATTTTCGGGCCACATACTGGTACCGTTGCCACGGCCCAGACTTCTTCGGGGCCGCGCTCTATGCCGCAGAAGTAATTATCGGTTATCGATCCCCGCTTAGGATCACCTTCGTCAGATTGAAGCTCCGCTTCCTTCTGATACTATCTTTTGCACAAGTAATGCTAATTCTGAACCAGAGGGTTCTTGTACATTCAGTGGGTGAAGGATGGGCAATTTCATCCGCCAGTAGTTGTCAGAAAATCTCAGAAGGTCTCAGAAAGTAATCGCGTTAAAAAGTGTGCGTGTTGTAAGGATTGAATCGCTCAAACGTTTATATATATATATGTTGAAAGGCAACCGCTTTGGTTGGCCATTTTGGTCTTGATCCACGCCTATTTAAATGCTTGCTTTTATTTCACGTTTTTTCTCTCGATCCTGACAAGCCAGATCACTAGGGGGCGCCTGCCCGGTAGGCACCGCCCACGCGGCCTGCGTTCTGGTCGTGGACAACAACACCACAGTTGGCGGGAGAATTGAGCACTCGCCAACCCCACTCAGAGTGGTGGTACTGCCATGGTGGGAGTGCCTCGCCAGCGGGGCTCACCTGCCGCAGAGGGGGACTTCTCTGCCAATGGCCTCACGAAAATGGTGGAGGGGGTTTCACAAGACTCAGAGGAAAGTGGATGGAGTGGACGAAGCTAAGCTTTTCCGTGCAAAGCAGGGTATTTATAGGGAAACCAAGGGCCATGATCTAGCCAACGGGTGCCGTTTGAGTGGCCAAGACGCGCTCCAAGTGCCCCTAACCCCTACCCTACTCCTTAAAAACCGCTCACAACATCTTACCAAACC